>JAZGTJ010009009.1:0-20047 GCA_036877575.1 Botia almorhae | reverse complement strand
TGACACTGAGCTTGACAGTTACGGCAGGTAATCTGTAACTAATTTCGTTTTGTGCCCCTGTGGCTGGTGTTCCAGACAGTCATTAGGTAAATCTCTGAGCCCATTGAGTCACCAGCGTCTTCACCCAAACAAGTCTGCAGCTGAGCACTGCACTCCCCTGCAGGTCAGTGAGTACAGGGGAAAAGAGGGGGATGAATTCAAAGAAAGAGAGGCAGAGAAATGCAGCAGAGGGAAAGAAAGAGAAAGAGAAATGCAGTACAGAACAGAAAACTGGTGGTGACAGAATAAAAGTCACAAAAGTGACAAATGCAGCAGATGGGCAGAGAAAACAGGTGCTGCAGTGAGACAGAATGTTTTTGAGGTTCTCTCAGTCTGTGGCAGGCAAGAGAAAGACGGTCTGTGTGAATGATCAAACTAGAACCTGGTGCCGCTGCCTGTGTCTCTCCGTGACGGTCTGTGACAGGCTTTGATTCTGGCATCAGAGCGCCTCATTCAGAGGTCTTGTTAGAGAGCCATTTTGGGAGTTTTAAATGCTGAATATGTTGATGAGCGCCAGAGAGAATCCAGACAGACTGTGAACACGTGCGCTAGCTTCATGTTTGGGTGTTAATAGATGGGGATATTCCAGTTTGTGTAACTCTGGCAGTTTGTGTGTTGTGTTATATACACCGAGAGACTGGCGTGAAACTGGCAACACATGCAAGCAAGAAGCCTTTATTTTCAATTTACCAACTTGTATGCCACTGTGCAGCAGCCTCTGCTCTTTTCCCCTGGTATGCTGTTGTCTCTTGGAAACGTTCACATGCTGACGCAGTCAGTGCGTGTGTGTGGCACACAGATTGGCTTTGTGAGCTGATTTGACCTTCATTTTCAGAGTAGGAGTGTGGAATGGATGCTGTGAGTTGGCGCTATGCCGCTATCTGGTGGTGTTATGTGATATAGCACAGAGAACACACCCATACCGGCTACGAAATTAAATGCAAGTAAAAGTTGGCTTTGGCAATTAAATGAATTTTCATTTGTCAGTTGGTCTGTAACTTATTTAGGAGCTGTAATACATAGTTTTTTACGAGAATTGTAGAAATAACAAAAATAAGTAAATATTCTCAAATAATTAATATTGGACACCCGCACCTGTATAACTGCCTTGGGGCTCACCTGCTAGAGGTCTTTTCTGTTATAAGAAACACTATTCAGGCAATATACGTTTTTTTAGATTATGTCTAAGTTACATTTACAGTATTGAGAAAGGTTATCCTGGGTTCGTGTTCTGTTTCAGAAGGAACTGGGATCCTATTAAGCTATTAAAAAGATAAAAACTGTAAATGTTTAATTAACCCAATTTTCTTTCCACATTGGAAAAGATGCAACAAGTCATATATTTGAAATATTTTAGGGGAACAAGCCAGGTAGGTCCATGATACCAGGAGCTTTCCATTAGCATCTCCAATCCCTCCTCTGGAAGTGCACAATTTGGATTCTACTGTATTTGCTTGAGCGTTCCGCTTTGCAATCAGTTTTTTTAACCAATCACCTGAGCTGTAAATACCATGTGACTAATTACTTTGGAGCCATGATGAAAAATGATGTAATGACAAAGCTGATTGACTGTTTCTTCAACAAGAATGAGTACAGTCTCAAACCTTCACTATCAGCTGTACTCAGATATGACTTGAAAGGCAGCAGGCAGGGAGAAATAGTCCTTAAAAATTAGATGCCTGTCTACTATAATATAATGAAATATTTGTTATTTATATCTTACCTAAAATTTAGTTGGTCATCATTAGTAAAAGATGCTTTATGCAGCCAGGTGGTGTAGTTACCTCTATTCTATTATTTTTCCAACCCTTTCACCTCTCACTTTCTCCCTCTTGCTCTCTCTCCCTCTCCTTGACTCTCTCTCTCCCTCACAATTACAAAGTACTTTACTGGCATAATTTTGTTATGTACAATATTACCAAAGCATTTATACACATACATACAGTACACATACATAAAAAGGGAAAATAATAGTAATAATTACAAAATTGTAAAAATCTAGTAATGTTTACAATAATAATAATACAACCAACTGCAAAATAGTAACAGCATGAAGATCAGAACAGTGGTTAGTTTTCAAGAGTGTGCAGTTCAAATATAAATGGCTGTGACAGACACATGACTGCCCTCCTCCAATCAGATTTCACTCTCTCTCTTTCTCTCTCTCATTCTAGTTCCATGCAATCTCACAGGTTCAGTCTCAGGCTCCCTGCAGTCCATCACTGACCAGGCAGCAACAGTACCAGCAACAGGTCCAGCTCCAGTTCCAGCAGCTGGCTCAGCTCGCTGCCCAGGCCCAGGTCCCCATCAACATTGGCACTAGCGGTACCTCTATAACCCACACCCAGCGTGATGGCAAACTCCTGGAGGTGATTGAGCGGAAGCGCTGCCTGTGTAAAGAAATTAAAGCTCATCGCAGACCAGATAAGAGCTTATGTAAGCAGGACAGCATGCCTATTTTACCCAGCTGGAGGAGAACACCAGAGCCACGTAAGACTGGAACGCCGCCCTGCCAGAGGCCACAGGCTGTGGTCTGGGACACGGCCATCTGACCACTGGAAAAGGATAACGTGGGGCAGAGTAAGAGATACATGACTTAGAGAATGAGAGTAAAAATCCTTTTTTCTTTTTATGGAGATATGGAAATCTTTTGAGAATGAACAAACACGGCCTTTGAATAAAGAGATTATGAAAACCCTGGAAAGTTGAAATGGAGAAGTATTAAAAAAGTGTAGTGCAAAAGAGTTCTGCTAAGAAAATAGCATGATTTAGATTTCAATCTCTGTGTAGAACCAAGAGAGTTTTTTACACACAGTGTTCATGTGCCATATAACTGCAGCAGCCTCGATACACACACACACTCAAAAACACACAAGAGAGCTACTTCCGTTTAAACTCTCTGACCTGCTGCAAACATAACATGCGCTGCTGAGTTTACAACGTTTTTGAAACACACTGGAAACCCTTGGAGCACCATTACATTTGTACTCTGATGAATATAAACCGTGAGTGAGGAAAAGATGCTTTTCTCCTCTAAGCAATGAAGAAATTATTAAAACTGAAGATGTGTAAAGAATTAAGAGATGCTGAAATATCATAGTGGGATTTTCTTCATATCATAAACTGTTTGTGATTTTGGACTTGTGTTTTTACCCACCAGATTTAATCAATTATGCTGCGGTTTCCTGGGCACCCAATAGACTGATGTTTTTTTACATTCCAGAAGAGTCAGAGAGTGTGTGTGAGTGTGTGTGTGTGTGTGTGTGTGTGTGTGTGTGTGTGTGTGTGTGGCGTGTCATGGTAAACTTCGTATGTGTCTTTGCATTGGAGGTATGTAAGGTTGGACGTAGACTGGAGAGAAAGTGACAAAGAAAAACAGAACAAGGGAAAAATAAATAAAACAAATATTTACATATCAAATATGTATAAACAAAACACAATTGTACACTTACATATGCTTCCAAACCAGTCATGGATGATGAAGGGCTGTATGGTACTGTCGTAGTTTGTAGAAAAATGATAATTTGATTCGTCTCATTACTGCCTATTGATTGAGTGCCAATTTGATAAGTTCGGTGACATGCAAACCGAAGAAAGCAGTTCAGCAGAAGTTATGTGACTTGTAGCAATATTTGTTAAAACAGAAAACTAATCTCAACATTAATCCCAGTCCAACATACCCACTAAATCACAATGGAGATAAAGATAACAAATAACATCTACGATAGATTGCATTGCATTATTTTACATGGCCAAATCATGTAACATTTACACAAAGCATGATGAAAAATCACAACCACTGAGATTAAAGGAAGAGCTTTATTTGAAAGAATGTATGGCATACAGAGTGCTTTAACAATGTGTCGTTGTATTCAGATTAAAAGCAGTTTGACAGCTGCATTTTTGTATCCGTTTACATTCAATCTGGATCATACTGTAATCCACATCATGAGCTAGCATCCAGCGGTCAGCTATTTAAACCTTTTGGAAGTGTATTCTCATTTGTCAATCAACTGAGGTTGCAGTGGGTTGGTATCACATATGGGGTAAGATGACATATTTGAAAGGTCATTGTCAGTCACATCATACTACAGACAGATTCAGCTGTATAGACATCCAGTTTCTTGAATATAAAATAAAGAAGAAACATTTCTTTTTGGAGCTAATTTCACCTCACATGGTCCAACACTCATGTACACATGCATATATATACAGTTGAAGTGCCCTGCTGATTGAGAACATACAGCAGTGCTCTGCAAAAATTGCTGAAATTTTGCACAAAAGAAAACAAACCACATGCTCTCAAGACAACAACAAAAACAATTGTTAAAATCTGTAAAATAAACATGTACAACTGTATTGATTATGTAGCAGTTATTTCCACTTTCATACTTGTAATCAATAAATATATTGTAGCATATAATGTATAAAAGTACAAGGTGTTTAATTGTTTTATACAGAAATTTAGTAGTTTTATCTGTGGCTACCAGTCTACACTGTTCTGAATGGAGCATTAAAAGGCAAGCCCTCTCTACTAAAGGAAACCTAGACCAACACCAACATTGTTTTCTGGCTAGTGTCATGCAAGTCCCTTTAAGCAACTTAAGTCTGATTGCATTCATACTCTCACAAACACACTTTCCTGTCTCTGTACAGATCCACCCAGCTTATCGGAATAACATCCAAATATGTTTAAAGTACTTTTGCTGCTATATTAAAATACTACTGTTGCTTACATATCCCTCATTGCTGTTATTAATTTTTTTTAAGTATATATATCTTTTATATGTTTTTTGGAGATTGTGTGGAATAGGATTCTGGGGAGTGGATATTTCTGTAACGGTTGGCAATTGAATGTTTCTCAGTTGTTGTGTTCTTTGTATTTAAAAGTTGTTATTTATAGAATAGTTAGCAACACCAACCTGTATAGTTCTCATACTGCCAACAGTAGTGAGAAATGTGAAAGCAACGTTGCAGTGATATTGCCAAGGGTTTGACATTGTCACCATGACACCAGGGTTCCATAGCAACATTGCATCGCCCAGGTGGCCATTTAAATAGCCTTTTTTTAAACAGTACGGAGAACCACAGTAGAAGAGGGTTGGTGCAATGCATGCTGGGAGTTCTTTAAGAATTCCCCTAAACATTTAGTAAGGTTGGGCTGCATCCCAGTCTATATAAATTGTGCCCAGTTTGTACTTCAGATATAATAATCATCTAGTGGAAATTAATTGAGATGAAAAGGGTAACTTAAGTATTATTGGGTAAACACGTCGGCTTTGCGTGTCTACATAAACGGTGGCCACATTATGAGTGCCATAATATATTGATATGGTAAGATACGGTGTACCTTGGAAATCACTGTAGTGCTATATTTGCATTGATATTGTCATGAAATAAATTTTATATGATGAACAGAACATCACATGTGTAGGTATAAGTGTGTGTTTGAGAGAGAGAGAGTGAAAGAGATTGTGTTACATTCCACATGTATTCAGGTGTCATCTTGTCTAGCATAACAGACGGACACAGTAATGTTTTCATTCATTCACTTAAAGCTTCAGCATCCAATTTCACAGTAGGATATTCTGACACATTAACGTTAGAACAGGGTCTGTGTAAACCTTCTTTGTAATGCTACTGTGAAGCACAGAGGGCGCCAATGACATTGTGTACGCTACTGTTATTGGCGTAAATATTTAGAATAAGCTATAATCTGCATCAACACTATTTTAGTACAGCTTCTTCAATAGACTTTGTCCTGTCGTGTTGACCTGATATTTATTTGGACTTTGTACTGTCACTTTGACCTTACAGAGCAAACGTTTCATGACATTCACAGGTTATATAATATAGTTCATTTAATATATATTAAATCCTGTAATATCACAGGCTATTGCTAGAACCTCTCACTCAAGAGCCACATACTGTCTTATACTGTAAATCGTATTTCTTTGCCCTCGTCGCAGCAGTGTTGCTCATGCGATATTGTATTAGGAGAAATGGAACTGCATAATTTCCTTTGATAATTGTAGGCCATTGGGAGTCTTTGCACGTGAAACACATCCTAAAAGGAGGCTTGACCTGACATCATTTGAGACTTCCCATGTCAGGCAGGCAAACATCTCCTTAGAAACAGCCGCGTGAGGTACTGACGGATGCCCCCACAAGTCTCTTTTATCACAGGCTTCAGGGTTTGTCCCCTTGCTAAGAAGGCGGGGCTAAGTAGGGCGCCTGTCATTGGTCAAAAAGTGCCTTGTGTTTTGCACAGGGAGGGGTCCGGGGATGTTTTGTCTGAGGGGGAGGGATGATCGTGGTGGGTAGAACGCCGGGCTTTACAGAGGAAGCAAGACAACCTCTGTTGCTTACAAACTGTGACGAGATTTTTATTTATTTTTTATTTTAGTGTTCAGGTTTCTGTAGAGTGTCCTGAAAATCGTTTTTCCCCACCGCATTAGTTTACCTCTAATAACAATCCATTGAGACCTGAAAGATCGTTTTAACCCTTTCTCCACTTTATTCAAGCCTTAAATAGATTCCATCCCCAGCATTTTATTACTCTCAAAGAGAGTGTTAGCCCAGAGGCTTTGACTCTGTGAGTGCGTATTTATTTCGTTAAGGCAAATGGCAAAGGGTGATAAGAAGAGCGACTGGAAAGAGTTCTTCTGGAACCCAAGAACCCGCGAGTTCTGCGGCAGGACCGCTGGCAGTTGGGGTAAGTCCGTTCTTACACAGCATTTACACATTTCAACTTTGCAAACATGCACATTTCTTAATACTTCCATGTATTAATTTTGTAATACATGGTATAAATCTTTACTCAATGCAAATATCACTTTTAATGTGCTTTTAATGCATGTGTAAGCCTCTAAACGTAAGAACGTGACTTCTGATCGTTAGTATAGCGAGCGTAACTTTCACAGTGCAGAGAAGATCAGTAAAAAACAGTCGCTGTCCGAGGTGCTTAAACTCCGCGAACTACACTACGTTGTGCCGGTGGGATGCACTTCTGCCTATAATGCGTCACATGCCTTTTCTCGTTTCCTCTCTGCTGCGCGTTTATGAAGCTTTGAACTGCATTAATTTGGTTCACCGAGAGTTTACCTTAGTTAAATGACAAGAATGTTGGACATCTCTTAGATTCGGATAAACGCACTTATTGATCACTGTCTTATGCTGTGCTTCGCGGATAGAAATTTTGGATGCCCTCCATATCAGCCAACGAGAAAAACAATCCAGACGCCAAAACATCTAAACGCAAGCGAGGGAATTTATATTTTGACATGCTCTAAACTTGCTCAAACGTACTAAAAACAACAAGTGGACTAAAAACGCACTTTTATTTCTGTGCATATTGTTACAATGTCAATCTTGCACTGACATTGGAATTATTTAATCTATCCAAAGGCCATTTTGAGTGTGTGGGAACATGAGGTTGTGAATTAGTGTAATCCTTCTCTAATATGCTCATTGGTTGCCCTTGTGAGGCTGATACAATCTATTCAGGTGCCATATATTAATTTACAAGTGAGGGTATGAGTGTGTCTGTGTGTGGGGGGGGGCTTGAATATGTGGTTTACAAGAACAAATGTGTATAATGACATGTGTATAACAATGTAAACATGGTTTATGGGGCCACTTCCTGTGTGAGTTGGGGTTGGGGGATAGAATATATAGTTTGTACAGTATAAAAACCATTACGTCTACGGAGAGCCCTCATGTGCCAACGTGTGTGTGTGTGTGTGTGAGAGAGAGAGAGATCAATGTGGGATGCTCTGAGGACTAGCTGCCTAGTTAAGACAGAGTGCTCTGTAAGACTCTTTAATTAGTCTATTTTTGTCTGTGCCAAAACCACAATGAAGCTGCGTATGCTTAGATTCTTTAACAAAGTACATCCTTATTACTGGAGCTTAATAGTGACCTTTTGAGGACTGGAGCTGGAGCAACATTTAAACAGCTGTGTTTGTTATTGAAACTTATAAGGTTGCTTTCAGAACCTGTGGGGCAAAGAGAGGTCCATACATCAGATAAAACGACTTACATCTGATCTCAGTTCAGCCCCCTGAAAAGTCATACAAAGCTATAGCATGCATGTCCCCATGTTGTTGCTAAACATCCCTCCTGTAATTGAATTTCCAAACCCCTCCTGAGACTCACTCACAACTCCAAAGCAAACAACATCCAATAATCATAATACGTCCATTTTAAAGAAGCATAAAACTTAAGACATAAAATGTATTTATGCACACCCACTATACCCAATCAGGAAATTGATATACAGAAATGAGAGTGGACAGATTGTTTCCTTTGATCACATGTCTATGTTCCCCTGAAGATGTGTTATATAGCATGGCGGTCTGTTAGGTTTGATGGATTTTGAAACTGATGAATCAGATTAGAGTAAAAAGGAGGTGTGCAGATCTAAAAAGACTGTCAGTGGAGAGCCTGTCTGTGCTCATGAATGAGAACATGTGAGCAGCAGATCACAGCAGAATGCTCTGCCGTGCTCTTTCAGGCTGTGTTTGAATTAGAGAGTTGAAAGAGACACGCTGACTTTCATCAGGATGAGAGAGATAAAGAAACAGAAGCACACAGATACTGTATCGCTCTCACTGTGTGAAGTGTCTGACACACACACGCAGATTGTGAAAAGAGCCAGCACAGCTAATCAGGTTACAATAGCCTGTTTTTGCCCCGAAACCAAGTTCACCAAGTAATGTTTCTAGGTACTCAGTGTCCTAGGCGTTCTCCAGAGGTAGACTGTTATTTTTAGGTATTGTGATCCTTTTGGGCTTCATTAGTATTCCTGCTAATGAAGTAAACTTGCTGTCACACATACACACACGCTTTGTAGGAACTTTCTATAGACATAATGACTTTTATACTGTACAAACTGTATAGTCTATCCCCCACCTTTCCCCTAAACCTAACTCTCACAGAACCCTTTTTGTATTTTTACATTTCCAACCAGGCATTATTTGGTATGGCTGATCCCCACAATGTAGATTTGTGTGACTTTTACCATCCTTGTGGGGACCAAATGTTAGAAAACAAAAACACACCTTGAAGAAACCTTATCCTTTCTCACTTTCTCTCTTACACAACTTCTTTTCAGGTGTCTAGACATTGGCATACATTCACTCTCTGTGTTATTCACCAGGAGTGTCCTGTGTGTGTAATACTAGCCTGTAGAGTAACCTGTAGAGTATTATTGCTCAGTGAAAGCCTGTCTATGCGGAGAGCTTCAGGATGCAGAAGAGCAGAGATCTGATATCCCCCCAACATCAGGCAACTTGATCAGCTGTCCCCAGGGGCCTCGTTGCTTTGAGCTCAAGTGACCAGTATAGCTTAATTAGCTCTCCTCAGGCATATGCAGTCCTGCTATCCACCACTGCACCAGAGAAACCCAAAACATACATTTGCAAGACATGCATATATGTTTACAAACATTCACATTGCCACACAGCTTTCTTTATGGACTAAAACATTGTTTAAAATAGTACACTTCAATTCTGTAAAGCAATGGTGAATATACTATATTTTGAAGTAAATTTTGAGATTCCTGACAAAACCCTCACAGCCTAATCTGTAAGGTTTAACCTGCTCTCCTCCATGTGTCAACACTCATCCTCTTTCATCCAATCTGCCCTGCAGCAGAGCAGGCATTTGCTGTAGAATAACCAGACTGTGTGTGTGGGATGTGTAAAAATATGAACGTGTGTTATAGAACAGTGTAGTGAATGGATTGTATGAATATATATGAATGGGGAAGAAGTTAAGAGGATTAAAACTCCTAATTTTTCTCAGTTACATCACCAGAAGGCGAGAGAGTACATTAGAAGCAAAAAAACATTACATGGTCAAAGTCATCAAACAAATATATCATTAATAATTTTTTCTAAAAATTATTTTTTCTTTTGTGTGTGTGTGTGTGTAGGTCTGATCCTGTTATTTTATCTGGCATTCTACATTTTCTTGGCTGGCTTATTTGTTCTCACCATGTATGTAATGCTGCAGACACTTGATGAACACAAACCAACATACCAAGACAGACTTGCAACTCCAGGTACTACACACAAAACCAACTTCACATCATTATCACAGAACATAGCGTATTTTTACAATTACAACCACACACATTCACACATTCTGTCATTCTTTTTCTTTGTAGGCATGATGATCAGACCCAAAGGGGAGCAACTGGAGCTCACATACACTATACAGTACACAGAGACCTGGGAAAGATACGTCCAAGCCCTCAATAGCTTCCTCTCTCGTGAGTAATATGCTGTCGGATGTGTGTGTGTGCATGGCATTATGTTTATTTATAAAGCACATTTTATAGCTTGGCCCAATTATTTATACAACAAGCAAACTGAAAAACAATTTAATTAAAACCATGTATAGAAAGAAATAAAAGTATAATTTACAAAAAGTAAAACTGAATGAAAACAAACAAGAATGTTAACAAAAATGAATGACCATTGCCTTGAATGGCCGCTGAAAAGAATGACCGTTGACGAAAAAGTACACGCTATACAACCTTACACCATATAAAAAGCTAAGGAATAAAAATGGACCTTTAAGCTGGATTTAAAAGTTACTGAAGGGAGGAACTAATGATAGTAGAGAGTCTGTTTCAAAGCTTGGGGTCAGCAACTAGTTTCCCTTAGATCATTAACAAGATTAGGTAACACTTACTAATGTGAAATTAAATAATTTCATACAGGGTAATGTAACTACCTTAATCCAGATCAATAAAATAAGACGTGAAGTACTGTAATTATTCATTTAAATAAACATATATTTAAAAACGTGAAAGTTAAGACGGCTGTATTATGTTTCATTGAACATTATCCTACTGTTTATTTATGCAGCTTACAATGACTCAGTCCAAACCCAGAAGAATATCAACTGTAAACCGGATCAGTACTTTATCCAGGAGGACAGTGGAAGTTTGAAAAATTTTCCGAAGCGTTCCTGCCAATTTCAACGCTCCATTCTGGACAGCTGCTCGGGTAACGAAGATCGTTACTATGGTTACGACAGTGGCCAGCCCTGCGTCATCATCAAGCTCAACCGCGTAAGACAAGGAATAAACTGGGACATGTTTTTGTTTATTTGTTTATTTTTGTTTATAGTTTTTAATGCTCAATATGTATAATAAAATAAATAGTAGCTAGAGCTTGATGTGCAGTGACCCCAGATGCATTAACATGAAAAAGAGAGACTACAGAGGGATACAGGAGGCAACAGTAGTCAAATATACAGTTCGCTATACAAACATTTCACGACTGACAGATCAGAACAACTATTTCAGACATACATTTGATAAATACTAGGGATTCGACCAACCCATAGAGCCCCATAGAGACAGTGGTCTGACTGTTTATAACTAATTATAATTAATTATCTATTTTTCTTTCTGTTTTTGCAGGTTATTGGTCTGTTACCTGGGCTGAACAAACAGGCTCCTTTTGTCACATGTGGTCCTAAGGTGAGAACGTCCTGTCTCTTGCCCTCTGTCTCACACACTCTCTCTTTTCTTATCCTTCTCTCTTTTAGAAAAGGATTGATTTCAGATTAAAGTTACATGAGACATTCAACCAGACAGCCAGATTAAATTATCTGGTAATAAGAACTGTGGCCTTCTTCTAAGAAAAGCTGCCATCAAAGACAGAGACTCGGGCTAATTCATTGACACACTTAGTCAAGAATAAACAAACATGAGCAAGTTCTTTTGACACATGACCGTTTTCTCAACATATGTGTTTGTTACTTCATCATCCCACTATTCCTCCACCTGTTTTTGTATTGTTGTCATTTACTTGTACGTATATTTCAATGTTGTTGTAGTGTTTGCTCAACATTTGTTGTTTCATGTTGTTTTTGTCCATCCTATTTTATCTTATTTCATTGTTGATTGTTTTTTGTGTGTGTTTGTTCCATATGTTCTCTCCCTCCATTCTTGTCAGAAATACAAAGTTGGGAAAGATGAGTGGGTAAGACTGAAGGACTGATAGAGCTGATTAAGCCTTAGAAACAGAGATCCTAGACACTGTTTTGTTACGGGGTTGTAACAAAACAAAAAATGTTATTTCTAGCATTTCTTAGTGATGAAAAACACAATGATTCTTATACAATCTGATCATATGCTACACAATTCAAGCATAAGATCAACTCAAGGGGTGATTTGTTTTTTCATTATTTAGGAATAGCAGTTTTGGTATTAGAACAGTCTAATACCCCCTGATTAAATGCTAAGATTAACTCACAATGCCCCCTTCCTGTAGGCTGATGACTCAGATAAACTTGGTGTACTGCAGTACTTTCCCCCCAATGGAACCTTCAATCTCATGTACTACCCATTCTATGGCAAGAAATCCCAGGTACAACTTCACACTCACATCCCTGAAGCAAACAAATACATGCACACATCCTGCACATTTACTTATAAAAGATGTTCCTCAGTAAATTCTATCCAATGCAAAGCTCCTTTTCTTTCTCTTAATGCTTCTGCTGCAGGTAAACTATTCTCAGCCACTAGTGGCCATTAAGTTCCTTAACATCACCAAAAATGAGGACGTCAATGTGGAGTGCAAAATCAATGCTAACAACATTCCTGAGGGCAGTGAACGAGACAAGTTTGCTGGACGTGTTTCCTTCAAACTGAGGATCAACTCCATAAATTAAACAGAAGAACATGTGTACCTTTCTTTTACGCACACAACACACGCCTAGCTAACAGATTGTACAAATATGTGCAGAAAATACAGAGACATAGGCAAGAATCCTCAGCCAAGACAGAGCGGAGAATAACAAAAATATTATAATTTAAATAATAGTAATGGTAATTTCTGCATTTAAAATTCTAGAGACTGACTGCATTAGCAAGGTTGTAGAGAGTTAGCATGCTTGTGTGACTGTGTGCATTTATGTGTGTACATCAGTGTCTGTGTGAGTGATTGCGTGTGTGATTTGATATATTATTTAATGACACAAAATGTATATTGCATGCACAGCTAGAGGAGCTATTTATTAAAAAAAATATTTTAAACAATATCAATGAGAAAGGGGTTTGATTTTGTGAAACAGAAAAACTCAGTACCTTGTGTAAGATACAATGTTTCATTCATGTGCTTCTGTATTATTTTAGGAGGATGATGGAATTCTAAAAATGATTCCACATCATTTCAGAGCAGTTGTCTATGAGTGATGTGCTCCTGTACACTGGCATTATCTTGTGTGTGTTTGGAGTGTCTGGAATCATTTTCGTTTGCATGTGTGCATTAATTCTGATGAGAGGAGTTAAACCCCTCCTCCTGTTTTTGTGGCTTTATAAATTAAGATGTACATTCTCTTTATCTTAAACACAGGCTAACATTCCTCCCTAGTACACCCAAATAAGCACACATGGGTTAAACACAATCTTTCATGCACATAAACAGGTTGGAAAAGTGTGTGTGAGAATATTTGTGGATTTCTGCATATGTGTGTGTGAGTGTGTTTGACTTATTTTACATTCTGGTTTGTTAAAAATCTTTGTGAACAATTTGTTTTTGAGTATATTTTTGGATTTTGTTTGTAAATTTAATCATACCATAGCAAAAATGTATGCATACTTAAAAAGAACACATTCTTTAAAAGAAGAACAATGGGCTTATTTTTCGGCTGATAAGGAAATCCGAAGTAAAACCACAACAGGCCTCAACCTGCATGAGTCAATAAAACAAACAATTTCACCCAGTTCATTTATCATTTTTGTTTTAATCTCATCTGTCTTCTGTGTCTTTTGAAAAACCTAAAATACCTCTCCAGGGATGTCACCTTGTTCCACACGTGGATGTCTATGAGAAGGTTATTTAAGGTTTACTGTCATGCAGCGATCAGATCATCTATTAGAATGTACACACAGCTGTTGTGTGTCAAAGTCCTTCTGACAATAGTCTACACTCTTCCTAATGCCCTAATCTTTTAATCTCATTACATAATCCTAAATAGGTATGGTGCTTTACACCAACATTGCCCACATTTCATCACAATATTACATTCACATCCACATAATGTAAAATTAAGTGTAAACTGATTTACTGAAAACAAATATGTGTGTGACTAGTACTCATTTGAAGGAAAAGATTATAACAAATGCAGAATTTGTCGCATGCAGGCTTTGAAATAATGATTACTGTGCTGTGTATAAACAGCGCCTCTGGTGGAAAAATTCTGCTGGGCCTCTCCCCTGCCACCAAATGTTTGAGGTGTGAATTACACATACTAGTTTTAATATACAGGAGTCTTCTCAAAAGCAATACATGTATTTTGTGTCCTTTTTTCTTGTATACATATACACATATATTTTTCTGGCTGATGAAGAGGGTAATGCAAAAACATGCAGTATGAAAAAGATGCTATATTTTTAAAAGAACCTATATTTATAAATATATTGTATGCCATCTATAAAAAAGAATGTACTGTTAAACCTGGGTAATATAAGATGGATGTTCTGCTGTGCTTATTGTAAAATACAAGGAGGCCAAGAACATAATAGTTCATGCTTTAATAGCACAGAATTGATTGTAACCAATACCAAATTGTCTGCAACTCCTTAAATATGCTTCAAAAACTCTGACAATACAAAGAGCACAATACAGATGATAATCTTACTGTAATCTGTTTGGATAAACTATTTTAACAGGTTTATAAAGATCAACATGAGCTCCATTCTTAAACTTAGCCAACAAATTGGACCGCTTTTGGAAACAAGAATGGATTTTGCATATCTTTTGCTTAATGTGTACTATTATTTATAATACTATTATTATTAACACTATTATATTAAATACTATTATTTACTAGTATTAATGCTGTGGTTTGGATTTGGAGTATGTCAAGTCATTGAGTGAGTAATGTGAACAGACTCACCATCTTGAAAACATCTTGAAAACATGCACAAAATTAAATATATTATGACTCAAGATAATGTGATTCAGACAGCACTTAATATTCTGAAAACTACTGAAATGTTTAAATAATGATAAACAACTAAAATGTGTTTATTTCATTTGAAACCGTACCATACTTTAGTTCATTTGAACAACATTCTTACATATGTTTATTTATACCTTAAACAAATATAATAAAATAAAAAGCAATAAAACAGATTAAAAAATAAAACTGATCATCAATATGATCAGCAGCATTATTTAAAATTTCATGAGTTACGATTTCATAAAATCTTTAAATGAGACTGATAGGATGATACATCCTCCAACCACCCCACTAACATTAAACATTAAGAAATAGCCTATATAAAGTTGAGAAGGTTGTCCATAGAATTGTTATACGAGTCAGGTAAGTGATCCTTAACAAAACTAACGAACATGGTCCTAATAAACATTGATGTTAAACTTGTAAATTTTGTAAACTTGTAAACTTGTAAACAAAATTATTTATTCTGAACTCTACTCCAGAATCTAACGAAAACCTAAACCTTTCCAAACTAATAAAACTTAAACCTTAAAACTTTTGTTAAAACATTATTCAACATTAAGTCATTTCAATTTTTGTTAAGAACAACAGGGGTTTAAATTGGAACATTGGCCTTAGGGGTGTGTTTTGAAGTTATAAAGAGAACTGACATATACTTACACTTACTTACAACATATAATGTTTTAAAAAATAATAATAATAAATAATGCTAGGGAGTTAAGTACAAATTTGGCTTTAAAAATACACAGCTCTTACTTATTGCAAAGTCAACATTGTGGCCAATTTCAGTGCGTTAAAAATAGACCTCTGTGGACCTTGTTCTATTTGTAGAAAGGATTCCCAGAATAATGATGTGATGTAATGACGTTTAGTTGCATGTGAAAAGGTAAATATCCATTCATCCATGACATGTAAACAAAAAGAACGAGTCAGCACATTGATGTGAATAAGCACGATTCGTTCTCAAACGTACAATTGCAAAACCCGATAACAATCATGTTTTGATCACGAACAAAGCACCACTAGTTTGAATAAATCAAGGAAGAACTAGAGTGAACAGTAATTAGCTATCAGTTGCCCAGTTATACTAGTTTTATAACAAATAATTTTCATAAGAATGTGAATTGTAAATCATTCTTCAGCTGAAACAGATTTATTTTGTTTTGTCTGCCATAGTACATTTAAATCTAGCCACTCTCTTTTGATTTTCCTGCCTTGCTGTATCTGTTATAATCATGTAGTGTTATCATAACAGCTACAAAGGAGATTCAATTACAAAAGAAATTTAATCACAAAAAACAATGCATTGCTTTCTTCGTGGATGGAATTCTCCATGTGGAAAAGTTATTTGTTACTAGTACTGTAGATGAAAATCATTTGTATTTTCGGCATCCTTTAATGAGTTTTGGCTCACTTATCTTACAAAACAGCCATAAATGGAATGTGTGTTTTTTCAACCTTTGACTGGCTTTTAGAACTAACAAAGATGTGGACATATAAAGCAAGTCCTTTTCAGATAACCGATGACAAACACTGAGCACAGTATCGGTACACCATTTAAAGTCTGTTTCTGTTTCTTGGTTACTATTAAAAGTTATGTAACAGAAATTAGTTTTAAAACTAATATTCTGTGTCGTCATAAAATATGTCTTTTGAGAAATGTATCAAGAAGTATTAAGTCTTTATTTTTCATCAAATACGTTTGGGCTTCAGTGTGGAAATATGTGAGATGTTATTCAATATAATGTAAATCAAACAGTACCTTATGTACCGTTTAGGCAAAAAGATCTTAAACCACCCCACTGAAAATGGTACTATACTTAAGTATTGGTCATACATGATGTCATTAACATATGTTAATGACAAATTTCCCACAGTATACATATGCAAAGTGTATGTAAAGTGGTTTTAGCAGCAAAACAAAGTTTTGTTTTTCTCTACCTCTTTCATTCACAGCCCCTTTCAGTTGTTATGAATTTGGTCACTAATAATTCTTAAAGGAAACTAAAATGTTTTAGTTTTGGTAAATTAAAGAAAGCATACGGTGTGGGTCTCATTTTATCCTGTTGTGTCTTCATTATTTACTTATAAGGGTTCCAAAGTGCATGTGTTGTATTTCAACATCCTGTACAGAAGCTTTATTACTATTGGTTTCATGTTTATGCGGTCAGCCCTTAGATGGGTCCACCTGCATACTGCGTTCATCAATATCCTATTTGGCTATGACTTTTTTCTTTCTTTCATTTCCTGTCATCCTTCCTCTCTCATTCTATGTTCAGGGTAAGTCCAGCATGCCAGGTTCCTCTAGAGCTACCTGGGTCCTCTCATATACTTCTCCTATCGCTCTCACTACCCTGTTCAACACCAATGATGCATCTTCCTGTGTATTCACACACATCAACTGATAAAAATAAGGTCTTTCAGGCATGGCAATAAAGGCCAGCTCTGCTGCTTTTCTCACCCACCAGGTATGATGTTGGGCCAGCGTACGCTGGTACGTCTCTTTGCAGAGGTCAGAAGGGCTTCGCAAACGCTCTCCTTCGGCTCCACCCCTAGCTAACTCCTGCAGGAAGTTTTGCAGCCAGAGAAGTGCGCGATGCAAACGCAGCAGTGTCCTGCAGCCTGAGTCCGTCTGTTTCTGAAAGTCCACCAAACCATTCTCCAGCTCCCATGTAATCATAGACTGAACAGAGGTGTAACCAAATGTGTTAGATAGCACCATACCTCTCATCATTATTGTACCCTTCTCTGCTTCTTTCTCTGCTTTTTGAGACAGGTCACGGATTATGGAGGTCTTTGATTTAATTTCTTGAGATATTAAGCCCACCATTGGGCCTAAGGCTTCCATAAATCTAAAAGGCACAGAAAAATAAGGAAAGATATATTGATAATTGGGGTTGGTGTTATTCAGATAAAGTAGATAGCGTTTGGCTAATCATGTAATCTTATGTAATATTTTGTATGTGCAAAAGTTTTTACTTATGGGGAAAATAAGCACTTAAATTTAGTGTTAACTTACTTGATAAGCTCATCCCAGCTGGCCAGGTAGGGCTTTAACAGCACATCATTAGCTGAGATTGGCGCAGCCTGCAGGTGAGCCAACAATTCACCTACTTGAAACTTCTGACCAGGACACACAACCAGTGGAGTCTCACCTTCCTCTGAGCTATTGCTTTTAATAACAGACAGAACCTGAGGAAAAGACAGAGAAAGAAAGTGAAGGTTAAGGAGGGACAGATACCTAAAGGAGATGTCATGCTGTAAATGAGTGGAAACAAAAGCAGCCACAGACTGTCACACAGAGTTAAAGCACTATTCTGACTGATAATGGACCTTTGAAACCCTCACGTTTACTATATGGTGTTTTTTCATATTTCCCTATTCCCTATTTTCATATTTCCCTATATATTTCCCTCACCTTGTTCTTTGAACTATAAATCTTCAGGCATGTATCCCACTGGTGTTCCAGACTCCCATCTGCAATGAAATGCAGGTAAGGAGTAATAGGGGAAGGTAAATATAAACAGGAGAAACATATCAAGCACACATTTCACATAGCTGAATCTGACAAATAATTTAAGAATTTTTAGCTTTTTTTTATCATTAAATTAAGTATAATAAAAGTACAATAAAATTATTACCGCAGATTATAAGTTTGGTACCACTTAGACTTTACAGTACTCAAAAATTTAAGCAGTAATTATAATTAAGGTTAAATAATTACATTTTATTGGACTGGATTTTTTAAACAATCTATCAAATGTAAATATTTTCTGTGATTAAAAGGAAACACATATCAAGCACACGTTTCACATCGCTGAATCATAGTCTGACAAAAAATTTAAGAATGATGATAAGATTCACACAAAAACACATTTAGCTGGTTTTTATCTTCTCCACAAATTAAGTACAAGAAAACTAGAGTAAAATTATTACTGCAGATTGTAACTTACAGGTACCACTCAGACTTTACAGTACTTGAAAAAGCAAGGCAGCAATTCTAATGAAAGTTTATTAATGAAATTTAATTGTGATGGATTTTTTAAACAATCTACCTAATTTATTATTAATGTATTATCATCCACAAAGCAAAATGAAGTGGCTTTGAAAAAAATGGTTTAATTAAATTAATTCTGCCCCCTTCACCCGATACATTACATTTAATGTGTCAAAGAATAATAGAAATGCAGGCACACTTACATAGCCACAAAGAGCCAAGCAAAATGAGGATGAGTACGATGGCCACGCAAGCCCTGCATTTGACTCCCATAATGATCCACTGTCCTCCTTCTCGCTGTCTCCTCAGGTGGCCTCTTACCTTCTCAATCCATAAGCTCCCACACTTTCTCTTCAACAGACATTGTCTCTGCACCTCTACCACTGTGTTCGGAACTTTACTTCTTTTAAACAGAATGTTTGTCAACTTTTGATGAAGTGTCACCCCACCAGAAATTGGCATGCAAATCCCTACACACCCCTTTCAAACTCAACATGTAACTTCCTGTTTCTGTTTCTGTGCAGTTATGTCCATCCACCTCCTTTTACGCTATGTTGATTACTGCCTGCATTCACTAAGGCTTTACGTTGTCTGTTTTTCTTGATTTTCCTCTTTGTTTCTTTTTCTCTCTCCTGCTCGTTCTTTACTGTCAGTATACAGTGATGTTGCTCAATCTGAGAGTCCATAGATTAATCCAGCATAACAAATCACTCCTTATTAGGCAAGCGCTACGCAACCTGTTGTAACCTTTACACGGACATACATACTTGTACATACACAAGCACCTGTCATAGATAAATAAAAAGAGCGACTGAGAAAGAAAGAGACTGAATCCTTTCAACAGGAAAGAACTACTGTTTGAAAAATTCAAATGTCTCATTCAAATGTCAGATTCAAATGCGTCTAATTCAAATTCTGAATTCAAATGCTCTGGCCAGTAAACTGGTGGTGTCTTTTGTTCTTTAATAGCTATTAATTTAGATTCATATATTATCTCCTACAGCTCCTATAAAATTACGCATT
>JAZGTJ010009008.1:0-20052 GCA_036877575.1 Botia almorhae | reverse complement strand
GGTGGAGGGCCTAACGCTGCTCAACTACATCCGCTCTGTGAACTTCAATGGTGAGTCACAGCACCACAGACGCAACCTGACATCAGCAGTGACATCATACTGATGGTCAGATCCTCAAATACAGCCGAACCCGTACAGATGTTTAGTGTTGTGTGGAGTGTTCTGCATTTTGACACAGGTCTTTTCTTGGAAATTTTAAAAAAGTAATTGATTCGGTACAAATACAAACTGAGATTAAATCAAACCCAGTGTTGACTGAACGCAGCATGTCGTGCTTTGAAGTTCTGCTGTGGACTGGTGCTGTAGTTCAAGATGGTCTTTCTGCATTAAAACTCTAGCAGATGCATCCATATTTGTTTCCATCCAGGATTTCCCATCACCGCCCACACTTCCAGTGTCAAAGTCACTCTGAAATCAGATTGTTCAATGTTTGCCTGGAAGGAGTCACATGAACAAGCAATCTGCATTATTGTGAAGCCAGAAGAAAAACACATGATAAAACACGTACTTATTTTCACCCCAGAATTTCAAATGAAGCTGTCTGACTTCCTACACAGGAAGTGCACAAAATCACTCTTCAGGTCTCAGGAGTTCACTGACGCAGTTTTCAGTTGTGTTCTTACTGAGTTAGAGAAAGTGATTTAATGATCAAATATACATATACAGTTTGACATGTGAAATGGAAAACGTTTATCTGAAGGTTTATCTGCAGTGCATCCAGAGTTTGTCTTTAAAAGAATAGTTTAACTAAGAATTAAAATTCTGTCATTGTTTTTCACTGTCATGTCCTTCCAAACTGGCATGATGTTTCCTCAGTGTGACACAAAAGCTGAAGGCTGTTCTTTTTTATACGATGTCAGTGAATGGAAAGTCGATTTAAAAAACACAAAAGGATCATAAAAGACTCGTGAGCTTTATTCCAGGTTTTCTGAAGCTACACAATAGTCTGAGAAACTAATTGAACATTATAACTAAAATCATGTTTTTCTTCACCAGCTGTTGTTTTCTAGTAGTTTTACTTGCTCTGCTCAATAATGTTCTGTCTCTCTTTATAGTTTCTCTTTGAAGGCCCCACCCCATCTTCAGCTGTTCAGATATAAATGTTCAATATTAAACTGTATGAGGAGAAAGTATATGAATACTGAGAATGCACACTTCACTTTTAATAATAAGGCTGAATGTGTTTTGTAATCATGTGATGATCAGGTAGTGCCGGAACTGCGGTTCTGTTTAATGAGAACGGTGATGCTCCAGGACGTTACGACATCTTTCAGTATCAGATGACCAACACCTCCAATCCAGGATACAGAGTCATCGGCCAGTGGACCAATCACCTGCGACTCAACGTAAATTCACTTCAGTCGTCTACAGAACTGAGTTAAACCAGAGGAATGAAAGAATGAATCAGAACAGCTATACAGTCATTATTGTGCTGCTCAAAGCCGTACACACATATACAGTGAGTCCAAAGATCTAAGAAAAACTAAAGTTAGTTTATCATTTTAACACTGAAATATAAACATTCAAAGGTTTTAAGATTATGAAATCATTTAAACTGAAGAAGTGCTATAAAATACTAATTAGAAATTAGGATAAAATATTTAGGATTTCTGCATTTGCATCAATAACCAAATGTCAGCAAATTCAGATCATTGACTGTGTTACACAAAAGTACATTTCCGTGCTTGCATTAAAATGCACAAACTGCAGTTTGGAAGCTTCTGAAATCATGCTGACATCACACAGATCATCACATTTTGTGGAGACCACGGCAGCTTGAGCACATGCTGTTACCGAAGCAGAAGGACACACGACACATAAGCATAAAAACATACTTTAGTTGTTATGCTGACAATATAAATACGAATAAAGACTTTTCTATTCAATGAGAAAAATGTGAAACTGCAGCATTTTCACTAGCAGTCTGTGTATGTATTCTTTAACCAACAGCTAAAACACAAAGATGATTCTCAGAAAGATGAAACATGCAAGCTGGCTCCTGACTCTCTAAACGTCCTTCAGTGTTCTTCTTACATCTTTTTCACACATCATTCCTCTGAAATATTGTTTCTGTTCTGTCAGGTGGAGGACATGCAGTGGAGTGGAGGATCCCGTCAGATTCCGGACTCCGTCTGCAGCTTTCCCTGTCGTCCGGGTGAGAGGAAGAAGATGGTGAAGGGTGTTCCATGCTGCTGGCACTGTGAGCTGTGTGATGGGTATCAGTATCAAGCCGATGAGTTGAGCTGTGAGATGTGTCCATTTGACATGAGGCCCACCCCCAACCGTACAGCATGCCGGCCCACCCCCATCATCAAACTGGAGTGGCATTCTGTCTGGGCCATCATTCCTCTGTTCCTGGCCATCCTCGGCATCCTGGCCACTCTGTCCATCATCATCACCTTCATCCGCTTCAACGACACGCCCATCGTGAGAGCCGCGGGGCGTGAGCTCAGCTACGTGCTCCTGACCGGAATCTTCCTCATCTACCTCATCACGTTCCTCATGATCGCAGAACCCGGAACGGTGGTGTGCGCGTTCCGCAGGCTGCTGCTGGGTCTGGGCATGTGCATCACGTACTCCGCCATGCTCACCAAGACCAATCGCATCTATCGCATCTTCGAGCAGGGAAAAAAGTCTGTCGCACCACCGAAATTCATCAGCCCCACTTCACAGCTCGTGATCACCTTCATACTGATCTCAGTACAGGTGAGAAAGAAGCTATGAGTTTTTTTGAAAGCTTCTGGCCATTTGATGATAATTTCATCCTGCTTTCTGCACACTGCCCATCCTAAATAGCATGCGAGATTAGAATTAGGGCATCAAAATCGGAAGTTTATTGGAAAAAGTATTTTAGTGTATTTAGTATTTTAAAGAGAACTGATAAGATATTTTAATTAACAATGTTAATACATCTTTGGTTTCTGTATTTTTGATTGACATTATATCTTATCCGCACTGTTGTACCCTGTACAGTGCATACTTCCCCTGCACACTAAACCCTTCTCTGGTGAAAGGAGTAAGACAGTACACCAGTATATTGAGACATGGCCTACAACAACACCACTGAATTCATTACTTTAAAAGTCGTTATGAAGCTGCTGTGGTAGCTTCAGCTAAGAGCGTCAGGCCAAAAATGACCTTTTAACTAATGAAAGACCTTAACAGAGACCTTAGCCATCAAAATGTTCAAACACACACAACTTACTCCCGTCTAACCAAACATTAATGTTAAGTTATTATAACGTTACCCACTTTGATTGACAGCAGGGCGCGTATCGGCTCCGCCTCCACTAACTAATACTAAATTAATACTATTATTACTAATAATTAATAACAGTTACACAAACCATTATTTTCACTCTAAAAATGTTCCTTTATTGTGACATTATTGTGATGTAGTTTTGATTTGATGGTATGTTAGAAATCTTTTGCACTGGTTCCTTGTTAAAGGTGTAAATCATGCCAATAAGCCTTTCATCCAGAAACATCAAATGAAACATGACTTACGTTTGTACAGACAAATCCAAACACACAGTGAGATTCTGGTTAGTAGTCCAGACCCACTGTTAACCTGCTGTTCTCACCCGACGGCCCTCCACACTAACACTCTATTATTTTGCTACATTGTAAAGCAACAAAGCAGATCTTAAAGTTTTTTTATGTCCACAAAAAGGCACTTTATGGACCGTCATTAAGAGCAGTGGAGTGGAAAGCTGGCCTGTTTAAGCCGGTGATCTTGCACAAAGTTGTGTCTGGAGAAGATCTTTAATACGGTCTCTTCCAGCTCTTGACAAAGTCTCTGTTCTTCTGTCTGGTGCAGCTCTTAATTCTGTCTCTGCAGGTTTTGGGTGTTTTTGTCTGGTTTGGCGTGGTGCCGCCCCACACCATCGTGGACTATGAAGAACTGAGGCCACTTAATCCAGAGCTGGCGCGGGGCATCCTGAAGTGCGACATGTCTGACCTGTCACTCATCTGTTGTCTGAGCTACAGCATCGTGCTGATGGTCACATGTACTGTTTACGCAGTCAAGAGCAGAGGTGTGCCCGAGACCTTCAATGAAGCCAAGCCCATCGGCTTCACCATGTACACCACCTGCATCGTGTGGCTGGCCTTTGTGCCGATTTTCTTTGGCACGGCACAGTCTACAGAAAAGGTCAGATTAGAGAACTTTCTACTGATTTCGTGTTTTTTCTTAGCATTACCTGCTGCTCTTACTTACTGTTTCTGTATTACCACAAATAAAAATGTTGGAAAATTATTCATGCTGTCCTCATGCATTTACAACAGAACAGAAAGCAATATTTCACATTAAAGTTTCAGAAGTCGTCTTCCATGTTTTAGAAGCACAATGTACAGAAATGCAACACCACCTTTACAAAACGTCTTGCGGTATTTACACAGCAGTGTGTTTTCTGCTCTGCAGTCCGTCAAAAGAGCAGAACTTAGTCAACATTTGAGTCCTTATGTAGACATGAATGTGAAATGAAGTCATTTTCATGTGAAGATATTGAAGTTAGCAACAGCCTGCCTGGCTCACGATTACAGCTCCAAGTTCGGTTACACACGGTTCGTCTTTTGAAGAGTCTCTTGATACAGTTGACAGGAAAAGGGATGAGATGAGGAAAAAAGTCATTTTCCCTCTATCTTCCGAAGACACGCCATGACAGAGAGACAAAAGCTCTTCCGCCCAACCTGTGAGGTTCTGAGGGTTTTACTGAGGGAGGAGGCTGATAACAGGAATGTTTGGAAGCTTGAAAGACAGTGTCTGCTCTACATCTTAATAGAGCCAGAAGCCTCGTCAGCAGGAATGAGAGCTTTACTTATTGCTGCATAGATTAAACAGCGCAGGTAGTTTTCCACTCATGGTGCCATTTCATTTATTTTGCGAGTACTGAAAGTGTTTTTCTTGTTGGATGAAAGCTTCTTGTAGGCAGCTGTTATATTTTGGTTTTGTTATGCACATATCAAGAGATTTGTGATATTTCTTACAGAAGAACCATTTTTGGCTTTATGGTTCCATAAAGAACCTTTAACATTTGAAGAACCTTTCTGTTTCACAAGAGATTCTTTACACTATAAAAAGGTTCCTTTAGGAAACTTGAACTGAGTTGTTCTTTGAGGAACTAAAAATGGTTCTTCTGTGGCATCGCTGTGAGGAACCTTTATTTTATTTTTATTATTTAACCTTTATTTTAGCACCTTTATTTTTAGGAGTTTGTGGTGTGTTGTGTGAAATTTTACCTTAAATGAGTCCAGTGTTGGTTCTGATGCCGCAGTGGCTTCATTTCTGTGTGTGATCCAGATGTTTATCCAGACGACGACGCTCACTGTGTCCATGAGTCTGAGTGCCTCCGTGTCTCTGGGGATGCTCTACATACCTAAAGTCTACATCATCATCTTCCACCCGGAGCAGAACGTGCAGAAACGCAAGCGCAGCTTCAAGGCCGTGGTGCAGGCGGCCACCATGTCCTCGCGGCTGTCACAGAAATCCCTCAATGACAAACACAACGGAGAGACTAAGATTGAGCCGGACAGAACACAGTAACAGGTAACGTGCCCAACCACTAATGTAATCATGTAATCAGATTTTTCACATGATCCTTCATTTTATTCTTTCTTTGCTTTTTTCTGGACCTAGAGCACAAGAATCGCCCCCAGATTTTGGGCTCCCCCACTTTTAAAATCCATCTTAACCCCTGGTTACCCAATGACAATTTTAAAGACTACATTGAGCTACCTCACTGTGTTTTGATTGTGCAGCTTGTCCACGAGTCAGTTTGTGCTGTAAAGAGGGAATTTTTTCACTGACTGTGTGCTCAGATGACTTATAACAGTAGCTCTGCTAAGGAATGCCGCTCAGTAATAAATTTCATTGCAATAAACTGTCCTCAGAGCTCTGGAGATGAGATTACTGGAGAATTCAATGCCTTAAAATCAATATTTAAGGTGCCCTGAATCCTTTTAAGTGAGTGGTATTGAGTGCCTGGTTCAGATCCATAACCCCATCTGTTTCTCTCTCTCCCTCTCACTGTCTCTCTATGGCTCTTTTTCTTTAAATTGCAGTGAAATGCTTTTGGCTTTCTTTTTTACTCGTTCTCTATCTCTGCAGCACACATTTGCTTTCTCAACACACAGCGTTTAAAGCTGTATATTTCATTACTTTCCTCTTACTTCACTTTTTGAAAGCACAAAGCACTAAGGCTGCACAAAATTCTTGAAATGATGGTTGTTGATGTGGATATTTCTCCAGGTTGCTGTAATATTTTGGTGCACAAGCAAGAAAAACTAAAAGCAGAAAAAAGGAGTTTGAAAAGTGTGCGCATAATGGAAACACAATGAATAAGACACATCTAATTAGTTTATTAATTAAATGGTTATTTGAATGTTCAACACATAATAAACACATTTAGTTTTTTAGAGCAAATATTAGTGAAATGTAATTGATCATTTTAATCAACAAATATTAAGCAGGGAAGTAAAATATTTAATTATTTGTCTCTATTATATGAAAGGATAAATTATGTGGGTCATTTATTTCTGTTTAAAGAAAGAGGTAAATTAAACGTATATTTTTGAGAGATGCTATATTCCTTTTATCTCTTCCTTTGTGTATTTCTGCTCATAAGGTAAAAACATACACACCTTCCAGCTACAGGAAATACTGTAGTGTATGCAGAGCAGTGTGAGGGGTTCAGAAACAAACACAAATGAAAATCATCAGCTTGACAGATGACTGACAGTCATAAGCAGTGAGCTGTGTGTTGTTTCCGACAGATCTCACACTTGCTCTTACTCCTGTGCAGTTAAACAAGATATTTGATTGCCAGAGAGAGACAGTGTCTGATGTCTGTGTATGATGAATCACTCTGGACAAACCGCCAGCTGGTGGAACTGCTGTGCTCAGATGAAGAGCCATGTAGAGTCTTTTTCAGCTGCTGAGGTTGTTTTGTGGTTTATGTCGAGCAGTCGATAAAAATCAGGACATTAACAACTGAAAGATTCACATTTGCTGCTAAAAGTAAGCAGTGCTGTTGAATGGCCTTGTTGAGCACTCCACTGCATAGCAACACCTTGGCAACCACCCACAACACCCTAGCATCAGGGCAGTCAGTTTAGCATGGATAAATGCTACTGGGAGTTTTTTCTATAAATGTGATTTGAGAAGTCTTTACCAATGTTAATTTATAGGGTTAAAATTTTTTGAGAATTCTTTTTTGCCTAAAGCACTGTTTCCATAGAATTCCCTTTACTGCCATAAAAAATGACTATTGTGATGCTTGTCTATTCATCAGAGATGTCTCCGTGACAGGACTGGATTTGCCTCTGTTAGAAGATACTGAAGTCATGGGAAATGTGACCAAACCTATCTAACTCATTTAACAAATAAGAGAAAACACCCACGTCCAGCATGAACAGACTATCAGCAGCTCTGACGTGCTCCGAGCAGACACATAAGATGTGACGGCATGTCTTGCTGTCTCTCTCGATCTGTTCTTGGTGGGTGTTAATTCCAAGTGGAAGCTGTTAGGAGAGAGAGAGACATTCCAGCAACACTTTCCATGTCCAGAAGTCATATCAGTTTTACTTTGTCATGCAAATTTGTGTCATGTTTGCATTTGTCATGCTAACCAGGACAGTATAACAGCAGCCTGGAGTTCTTCAAAAGGGGGTGTAAAAACTCCCCAAAACTCTCAAAATGGGTGTGGCTTCTTATGTGTGGCTTCCAATATATGTTTTAACACGCAATTTTCCTCCACATTTGATGCCAGATATTTGCAGCAACCAAAAATACTGAAAAAACAGCATGCCAACCTGTATTGTCTTGATTGTGGAGTTTGTCATATTTACAGATGTCTCTTTGTAATTACAGGTCACTCCTGGAACAGCTTTTAGTTTTCAGATCACAGAGGAACAGAATCACAGGGAGAGTTTTGCTGGGTGTGTTTTTTGGGTTTCAGGTGAGGACGACAATAAAACCTTTGTACTGTTAGCAACAGACTGCAAACGCTGCAGACAGAAAACACTGTATCAGGCATCTCTGTTTAACACTTCAAATAATTCAGAGATGAAATGTGTCTGAAAACGTTTCATTCATGAGACTTTTGCGCACAGCAAAATATCTCTCCTTTCTTTAACCTTATTTTATTTAGTTATTTTGTAGTTTATTGTGTGTTTAATGTGTTATTAGCATGAGACGCTAACAGTGGTCCAGTTTTGGACATTTGTACACTGATATGAAAACCAGAACTGATAAATATCTTAACTAGTACTGAAGACTAATGGACTCTTCTTCACTCCTAACTAGTAGCACAGTCACTGCTTTATCAGTTTAACTGTCATAATGCACAATTTTGTTTTAGATGATCAACTCAACAAATGAATTAGACTGTTTTGAGACAGCTGTGTAGTTGATAGATTTGTGAATCTTCTATATCTGATATTTAAATTATTCTAACTATGTGTCATTAATTAGCTCTTCAGTTTTTTCCAGACAATTTATTAATTGTCTTGGCCAAAGATACTCTGGTGCTTGTAAACAGAAATTAAAGTATGAAAGGACAGTACAGATATCAGATCAAAATATCAATATAGCGTCCAGAATGCATCGTAGCAGAGCATAATGTACCGACAAACTGGCTTTACTTTGTAAATAGAAGAATGTGACGAGAAAAGAAGATATTTTGTGCGTTCTGAGGCAGTTGCTTTGTGTTTGACTGACTGTCTGCATGGAAACTCGTGTGTTACGTGTGTAACATGATCGCTGTATGTTTTTACTTTCTGTTCATTTTTATTTTTAAATTTGTATTTTAGAATGTTCATTCTGAGTTATTATTACTCAAATAATTATTTATGAGGATGTAATATCACTAAAAGAGGAAGCAAAGCAGACGTGATGTACATTAATAAACATATTTTCTGAATGCAGCTAATCTTTAGTTTCTTTAGTTGTTTATGGTCTTAAAAATCATTTTGAGAAAATCCTACAGCAATTTTAGACAGGCGGTTTATATGGTGATTGCTTTTCCTGCATGCCAGAGAACAAAATAAATGTTTTATTAATATCAACGCCTATTGTTTTCTTATATTACATGAGGAATTTAGAATGATTATACGTACAGTTCAGTGAATGCAACAGTCACATATTGTCTCTGTATAATCAAGTATTTTTAAAGGCTTTTTGACTAGTATTGTATTTAGTGGTAGTAGTTAGGTGCTCATGTTATTCATAGATATCTCATTTATTTTAATGCATGCTAAACACAAGGGTCCAAATTCTCGTGCATTTTGCATTAACTTATAATGCTGCATCATCATGTGCATTGCACAAATCACTTTACTTAGATATTAATATGCTCTGTTAACTTAAGTGCTCAAATCATGTGTGACGGGATGCAGATGTAACAGCCATTACGGTCTCACAAAGATGGTGAATCTCTTTCTCTGTCAACACCACTGAAGAAAGCGTGTGAGCTCAACTGAAGTCAGAGATCTCAGATGAGAGACAAACACTGACGCTGAGGAGATCAGATGACAGAAATCTGGTGCAGAACTCAACCAACAGCAGTTACCAGCAGTTCACACATCAGATCCTGCTGCGATCCTGTATAATAAACACTGCAATAAACACAAGATTGACTTTAATAGAATTAAAGATCAGAAATGATGCACTATCACTGTATTTAATCAGAGACATGCAGATGTGTATCTTCAAATGTACAGTAGCTGTATAGTCTACACATGATTTCCAATATCAAAAAGGCCACGGGGTCTAGAATCTACAAGACCATCAACATTTGGAACTGAAGAGCAACGTTCAAGATTTTCAGTTTTTACGTAATCTGAGTAATTAACAGTTCAATGAATTTAGTGGGTGTTTTGAAGAAGCTGTGATTTTGAGCAAACACTGACACATGGCGGCTGTATTGTGATTGTGTTCGTTGATGATGGGAAACGAACAGAACTGCAATGTGACACACTGGAAATTGCGGTTATGATAATGAAGTGATCCGCTTATAAATATAAAGACTTTCTGATATGGTAGGTGAATGTATATACAGTAATTTAACATTTTGACTCTACAAATACTGGCTATTCAGCATTAATTACGTAATACCTATTATTTTATTGCTATTAAGTATCATACAGTATTTCTATTAGATGACAAAATACCAAAACGCATAATCTGTAACGGCCACGCCCACACGCCCACTCGCTCTCTCGGGGCGGAAGTTGTCATCGTAGCCGCTTCCTACTTCCTGCGTCAAACATTCCGGTGTTTCTATGCGGCGGTGGGTTCGAGCGGCGCTTTTTGTATTTTTATGAGTGATGATGGCTGCAAACAGCAGCACCGGTTCGGCCACCGAATCTCCCGGACTGGAGACACAACAGCGGGAGATTGAGAACCTGAACCAAAACCAGCAACTCCGGGCCGGGGACAGCTGGTGAGAGAAAGTTCAGCCCAAAATAATAAACATACAATCAAGAGTAAACAATGAGTAACGAATAAACAAAAACTCACTAGTAAGTTACTAATAAGGGCTTGATGGTTGTGGGGCGTGAGGTTTACGGGTTTATTGTGAGAAAGATCTAAAATAAGAGAGTGAAGGAGACATGCGTGGAAGTTTTAAATACATACATCGGTGTAAACATCATGACGCTCTGACAGTCCGCTTGTCTTGTCAGATTTATATTCTTGCATTAGGAGTCTCCCTCGGTGTGTTTTCATTGAGCAGATCTCTGCTGTTATTGGCTCTTAGTTATGAAGATGGAATAGATTTCAGTTTCTCTTCCAGCTTGGGAAGGTGTGTCCGTCTGCAGTGGAAAAGTTACTTTCAGTTTCGTTCTTGTCCTCTGAACAGGAAAGACAGAGTTGGGTTTAATTCCTTCTCTTCTTTGAAAGCAGGTTTCTGCTATCCACTCCTATAAAATCTGTTCGGTTTACATTAAACAGATTTGTCCTAAAGCTCATTGTTTTTAAAGTAAACAACGATTTGTATGTCTTAAATAATTGCTTTATGAACAAATAATCTTTGATATCTATCAGGGTGGTGAAAAGCATGATGTTACACTGATAAAATAAAGCAGGTTTTACTGTAACAGGCTGAATACCTGTATTACAGGTATTTATTGGACAAAAGATGGTATGACCAGTGGAAAGAGTATGTTGACGCTGGGGACCAAAATTCCTCTTCTTATCCTGGAAAGATTGATAACACTGAGCTGTTTGAGGGTGAGTCCAGCACACACAAGATCTTATGCAAGCAGCCTCATCAGAACCTCTGATGCTGGTATAACATGTTTGTTTTTGCACATGACATTTACAGTAAATCGTCTCAGGCTGGCTGGAAAATCTGTTTTGAAGTATTTTCTGTTCTTTCTACAGATTTGGATTCCTACCACCTGAAGGAGCGTCTGGTGGAGAATGAAGACTTTGTTCTGGTCCCAGCAGAAGCTTGGCACAAACTCTTGTCTTGGTATGGCATGATGGAAGATCAGCCTCCACTGGAGAGAAAGGTACCGTTCATCTGACTACTGAAGTAAAAAAAACATCTTTTATCTTCACGTGTCACATGTCCCACATGGATGTCATTTGATGCTGTTCACATGATGACTTTCCAGGTGGTTGATCTTCCCAGCACTGTTAAAGTAGAGGTCTACCCCGTGGAGCTCTTTCTCTGCCTCATCAGCAACTTGGAGAATACTGTAGCTGCCCAATTCAGCCGCGCAGACAAGATATGTAAGTAAAAGCTTTTAACATGTACAGTGACCGAATGTATTTGCAGCGTGGCTGTATGTTATTACATCACAAAATGACATTTTAAAGCAGTTGCTGGTTTGGTGAATGTTTAAAATCACTTCCTGGTAGATTCACACCAGCAGTGGCACAGCCAGACAGTGTGACTGTTTTTACCTTTTTTGAACATTAAATCTAACAAACTGCTTTTTCTGTGTACGTTTCACTTGAATACAGCTCTTGTGGCAACTTTCTTTGAAATTAATATGATTTGGTTTAATATTTGTGTGCCACAAACATACAATATTGTGGCTTAATTGTTCTAGTAGTTTCCTGCTGCTGTGTAGCTCTTTCTGGACAGTTTAAAAATGATCTTTATAAACAGTTGACAGTAGTTTTAATGTTTTCATAGAGCTTGTAAATATTGTTTATAAAACTCAGGACTTTAGCAGACTGGCATATGTGAGACCTTTGTGTGGTTCTTAACATGTGCTTCTGTGTTTAATAGACGTCATACATCAACATATACGACAGCAGTTTAGTGTGTGTGAGTCTTCTGAGAGTCGACTCTGGATGAGAAGTTCAGACACAAGCTCAGAGAGGCTTCGCAACCTTAACATGACAGTCCTGGATGCCTGTCTCAGCTCTGGCATGGTAAACACATACCACATGCCTCGCATTCATATTAACACCTCAGATCTGTCTGTGTGTTATGTAATAGATTAGTGATGTTTACAGTAATAATCACCTTCACAAGTTTGCAGCACAGACAAACATTGTGTGTTTGTGTGTCCTAACATGCTCTTCTTACTCCCCAGACTGTGATCATGGAGATAAGGAACGCAGACGGTACATGGCCTATGGCCAGGCCTCAGATCATGTGAGTCTGAAGACATCAGCTTCCCACTCTCATTCACCAGAGCAAGTTATCTCGTCTGTTTATATTCCGTTGCTAAACCAAACTCTTAACACTCAAAACTTCCACACGCGTCATCAGCGTGTGTGTGTGTTCATAAATGGGCCTGTTGTGATTGTTTGATCTGATCATGATTGTAATGATCATGTACCTTAAATAACATTTTACTACCTGAATGAATGACATTAAAGTGAGTTTTGAAAACACAATACACACTTTTTTCACAATACAGTGTCTTTTTGAACACTGCGGTTATTATTGTTGTTATTACACTGTAGTTAACTCTAATCTCATCTTGAGTTGAACTATAATGTAAATATACACATTTAAATATACACAGAAACTCAAAGATCAGTTGCTATGTTACTATAATGTGATGTTTCAGCTTTTGTAAGTCCAGAAATGATTAAAATCATAATAATTTAAAAAGGTGGTAATATTTTCGTATTTAAAATACGATTCATGTCCTCCTCTCCATGTGCAATATTTGTTTACAAAGTCTTAAAGAAAATTACATTTGATTGTATGACTCCAGGTATAATGTGACCAAATACCTTTTGGGATAAAAGTTTAGACTGTGCTGTTAAAACATTTAGTAGGTTTCAGAACTTAAAACTTCTTCCCCAATCTGTTAAGATACCAGCCACAAAAATGACTCGTTCTGCATTAACACAAACTTATGACATAATAAGAGATCAAAAAGCAGTGCCTGCTTCACTCGCGCTGGCAGAAAAACTGTGTTCCTGCTTTGATTTCTGAAGGATCCAATCATTACGAAAGAGGCGTTGCTGAAGTTTATTGTCAACATAGTGTCAGATCTCGTCAAACGTGTATGTTATTGTGGCACATTTAACTGCATTTAATGTGGATTGTTCCAGGCGGAACTCTGCTGACGAGCAGGACTCGTACCGAGGGCCTCCGGGAGTGTGTGGCCTTACCAACCTGGGTAACACCTGCTTCATGAATTCAGCCTTACAGGTCAGAGGACATGAACATATACACACACAACCACAAATACTTAAGACTTATTGACATAACAATGAGTAAATCATTTGTAGACTGTTTACCCTCTTAGTTCAACATTATCACTACCTAACCTAACACACCACTGTTAAACCTGAACACACAACTTGGTCAAATCTTTGTGCTATTAGCATGAATTGTACCTCAGATTCAGTAGGTCAGGACTTAACGCGTATATAGGCAGCAGAACTCTCAACACCCTAGACAACATCATGACATGCAATTTCACATGAGCGGGCACCAAAAATCTGGTTGATTTATTGGCCTCACTCTATATTTCAGTGCTTTTGAAGTCAACTTGTTTCCTCCTGTGGCATATAGTTTAACCCTTTATATTCTTTATGATGCAGTGTCTAAGTAACACCCCCCCGCTGACAGAATACTTCCTGAGGAACCAGTATCTGGATGAGCTGAACTTCACCAACCCCCTGGGCATGAAGGGAGAGATTGCAGAAGCTTATGCTGATGTCATCAAGCAGATGTGGTCGGGGCGGCACTGTTCTGTGGTTCCACGAGTGTTTAAGGTAACATAACTTCACTAGCGATCTCAGTAGATCTAAACATGTTTAATAAGCTAAAGACAATATGGGACTAGGGAGGAACATGTTTAAAACATCATTCGTTTTACAGTTTTGTTAGTGGTTAGTGGTGTAGAATCAGTGTACTTTAACATTGCTGTGTGTGTGTGTTTGTGTGCAGACTAAGGTTGGTCACTTTGCCTCTCAGTTCCTGGGCTACCAGCAGCACGATTCTCAGGAGCTGCTGTCCTTCCTGCTGGATGGTCTTCATGAAGACCTGAACCGGGTCAAGAAGAAGGAGTACATAGAGCTCAGAGATGCAGACGGCAGACCTGACCAGGTTCTTTTCACTTACTGTAAACAGATGAAAACAGATGAGAGGTGGAGAACTCGTGCACCCTTCAGTATATGAGATTAATGTTTCTGAACATGTTTATTGATGTATTACAGGAAGTGGCTGAGGAGGCCTGGCGCAACCATATGCGGCGCAACGACTCTGTCATTGTCGACACGTTCCATGGGTTGTTTAAGTCCACGCTTGTTTGCCCGGAGTGCCGCAAGGTTTCTGTGACCTTTGACCCCTTCTGCTACTTGAGTGTGCCCTTACCTGTCAGTAAGGAGAGGGTCATGGAGGTCTTCTATGTTTCGCTGGATCCAATGGCCAAACCAACACAGGTGTGTATTTGTGTTATTAGTTCCACATACAGCATCTCATGTTTCTGCCTTTTCATTTTCTTCACAGGTACACACACACAAGAGTGATTTAGGACAGTCACATGTGAAACATGTTCATTTTTGTTGTAAATGAATCACTCAGTATACAAAATAGTCTTGTTTATTATTTGCTGTATGTTGTTTGGTTACAACGTGGTTTGGCTTGGATCTGATGACTGATGTTTGTGTTTGTCTCTAAACTCTCTGCAGTATCGATTGATCGTTCCTAAAGCCGGTCGTGTGTTTGACTTGTGCTCAGCTCTCTCGCAGTGGACCGACGTCCCACCCAACCAGGTTCAAACAAGCTTCCCTCAGCTGTACAAACAATCCTTCACATAACCAGAATATGTGCTTCACTGCAAGCCCATGTGCTCAAGAGTTAATGATTGATCTTCTCTGCTCAGATGGCTGTGGCTGATGTTTTCAATCACAGATTCTATAAGATTTACCAGCACGATGAGTTCTTGAGCTGTATATTGGACCGGGACGACATATTTGTGTAAGAGAACAACATGAGCAAGCAGCTGTAATTGTGCGTGCACACCAGAACAAACACACAAATATAAAACTTGTGTGTGTCTGTGTGTTGTGTTGTGTTGTGTTGACGCAGGTATCAGCTGAGCAGTGCGTGTCTGGCTCAGCACAGTGAGGAGGTGCGTCTGGCCGTCTACATGCGCGAGCGCTCTCACTACAGAGATTACGGGTCGGGCTGTAACAGCTACAGCACGTCTCTGTTTGGACACCCGCTGCTGTTGTCTGTACCGCACACACAGTGCTCACGAGAAGATGTGTACGAGCTCCTGCTCAAACGACTGCAGTGAGTCCTGCTGCTGAACTCATGGCACACATTTGGTCTGTGATGAATGACAGTATCAGTGACCGTCTGTGTGTGAGCTGCACAGTATGTCAGAATCATTCAAATATTGCACATATGCATATTACACTGGTTTGCAATAACTGACAGATTTGAATACTTCATAAAGTTACGCCGGGTCAGTTTTAGGTCAATGCAACACATATATTGGTTATATAATTTTCAGTTTTTAAATATATTTTAATGTAATAGAGTTTATTTGACAAATGTAATGCATTAGGGTATGGTATACTGCATATCGCATTATCTGTTATCACATATCGCATTTTTCTTCAGTATCCTGCAGCTGTAGTTTGGTTCTAGAGCTGTGTTCCGATTTCAAAGCCTTCAGTCTGCATTAGTAACTCTCAGGGTTTCTTTCCTCCACAGGCGGTATGTCCGACCACTGGATCCTTCAGAGGAAGAGGAGGAGGAAGGTGCAGATGATGAAGAAGAGCTGTATAAGGCTCAGACCAATGGAGTTAGTGATGGTACTGCTGGAGGTTGAATGAGTCTGTATTTGAACTGTAATCTGAGACTGTATGAATGAGTGCACAAGGTCATTTCCTCTTTTCATTCTCGCAATAACTGTAAATAACATGTCCAATAACAATACAAATATAAAAGATAATGTGCTTCAAAACTTACTAAACACACCAGTGTATCTGAGTGCATCTGAGTGCATGACATGAACGGGTGAACACAGACTAAGAAAACAAAGCTGTGTGTACTGCTAAACTGTGTTAATAAACTCTGAACACATTTTATATACTGAGAATATAGATTTGTGGGTTCAAGGTTCTTACAGTGGCGTGTACTGTTAAAAAACTTGTTTGTGTCTCTGTTTCCACTAGGTGTCAGTATAAGTCTAATATCTGCCAGTGTAAGATAAAATATAACATATTTCATTTATAAAATATTTGAAATATAAATATATTTCATTTTTATTATTATTATTATATTTTATAACTTTTTTGACAGGTTTGGCTAAAAACAAATGTTTTGTTTCACTTTCCGACTGCATTTCTGTTATTTCTCATAACCTGGCAGAAATTGAAAGCTATAATGCTATTTTGGTGGATAGTGCAGAATTCCTGACACACGTTGACGCTGTGTAAACAAAGCCGGTATAACCGAAACATCATCTCTACACAATGATAATGTCTGATTTCTGCACAGATGAGGGTGAGGAAGACTCTGAGGAGGCGGGGCCATCCAGGAAAGAGGAAGATGTACAAGAAAGCCCTCAGACTGACCACCACAAGAGCGGCCAATCAGAGGCGAGCCTGAACAGTGATGGGGAGGAGAGAGCTGAGGAGGAGGAGTCAAGCAGTGAACCGGACAGGGGCAGCAGTACTGAAGAGGGCCAATCAGCATGCGGCAGCACAGACACCAACGGGGACCAAAGAGCAGAACCTTCAGGAAAAGAAGAAGAGGAGGATGAGGATGAAGATGGGGAAGAGGCAGCATCTTGCATACAGGCCAATAAGAGACCTCCAGGAAGACGGCGGAGGAAAACTCTCTTCACCATTCAGATGGTGAACTCCAACGGCACCACAGAGAGAGGAACAGCCGAGGTGGACGGCAGCTTCTCCCTCAGCTGTGAGTCCACACCAATCAGAGGTCACCGTTTTACTGCTGCAAATTAACAATCCTTTTCATTTAAAAATAACAGTCAAAATTATTTTCTGAGTCACTGAAATCAACACCCAAACAAACATTTTTGTGAATATTTGCTGAATGATGTGGCTCACTGTTTCTGTGCAGCTCAGATGTACGTCGCCATCGACTGGGACCCCGACATGAAGAAGAATTACTACAATGAGAACGAGGCCGAGGTGAGATGTTCTTCTGTTAAGAAATGAAGAATCTCTTTTCAATACTCCAAAGTGGACCAGTCAGTTTCACAACATTATGGATATTTTTATTTTAATCACAGATGTGAACAGAAGTTTCAGAATGTTTAGATTATTTTTGTGTGAGATTCTCTCAAAATCCAAACACAGTTGCTCACAGGAGATGCAGCAGATGGAAACATGTCTGATCACCCCAAATGCAAACACCGCCTTCATTTTCCTGAAGTAATTTGTATTAATTACTGCTTCGTTTCCTCTGTCAGTTATATTTAGTACTTAGATTTCAGCTAAATGTGTGTCTGTATTTATTTCAACACGTAGACAGGTTATCGCTGCATTTTACTGATGTTTCTCGTTTCTGTCTTGCCTGTTTTAAACTGTCACCCTGATGTTTATGCGTTTATGCAGAAATACATCAAGCATCAGTCCATGGATGTTCCTCACCAGCAGAACATAGTGCAGCTGCAGGAATGCATAGAGCTCTTCACCACAGTAGAGACACTGGAGGAAGAAAACCCCTGGTAATTCTCTCTCACTGTGCAGTCAGTAGAAATCAATGACGTTCTACCAGTTTCACTTGATTCTAACAGGTGACAGGTGTCAGTTTTCCATGGAACCCCCAGAACACATTTCACTCTGAGTGAATAGTTCTAATAAACTTAAACAGTTAAACTAGTTTAAGCCTTTTAAAGCACATGAAGTGTTTAATACAGCACAAATGATCATGAATAGCAGATTGAGTGTTGTTTGTTTTCTGTTGATGTTTTGAGGAGCTGTGTTGAATTCTCTGTGAATGTCACTTTTAAGTGAGATTTGTTGACGTGGTCTGCAGGTACTGCCCAGTGTGTAAGAAACACCAGCTTGCCACCAAGAAACTGGACCTGTGGTCTCTACCAGAAGTTCTCATCATCCATCTGAAGCGCTTCTCCTACACAAGGTTCTCAAGAGAGAAACTGGACACGGTTGTGGATTTTCCCCTGCGGTACGATGACAGATTGTTTGTTCTGTTTGTTTAGGTGAAGTGATGTAATAGTGGTGATGTTGAAGAACGTCTCTTTGTCTCTGCAGGAGTTTGAACTTCTCAGGTTTTCTTCTGAAGAAGACAGTGAACAGCTCTGAACCTCCCTGCACATATGACCTGATCGCTGTGTCTAATCACTACGGTGGACTGAGAGACGGACACTGTACGCAACACTCGCTTGTTTTCTCACGAAACATGATTTATGTGTGAAAACAAGAACTGATTATCTTTGAATTATTGTTCTGTATTTACATTTTCAGTGTTTCGACACTGTTGAGAAGTTTAAATCTTTAAGTAGTTATGAGTGGAATTGATTGACAGCTCATTTCTGCTTCTGTTATCCAGATACTAGTTATGCGTGTAACAAGGATGATGGTCAGTGGTATTACTTTGATGACAGCAAAGTGACTTATGCAAGAGAGGACCAAATCATGGTGAGATTCATCAACACTTCTCTCGTTTGATTCTTCATGAAATCAAAATGAACCTTTCTTCTACTTTTGTTTTAATATTTTTTATTTTCAAAATGTCCAATGTTTCCTTCTTTTTCTCTTTTGCCTCTGAAATGACTTCACCTTTATTCTGAAATAACCATCAACAGACAGAGAAACTTTTCGATAGCATGATATTGCATTGACCTAAAGCAGGACATTTAGCATACAGTTAATTTTATGACAAAAACATTGATTCTTTATTTAAATATAAAAATATGCAAACCTTTATTTCATAAGTCAGTTTTAAAAGCTACTTTTAAATCTTCACTTTCATTTGGTCACTTATGTTTTTGTCTGGATTCTTTAAACTAAACAATAGCATTTAAAGCTGAGAGACTGTAACCTTTAAATGTGTTTATCTGATAAACGTTTGTTTAGGCAGCTCCTACAGCAGCACACTAGCTTATAGATGAACTTAAAGCTAATACACATGGACTGTTAAACACAAATGCAGTCATTAAATATTTAAATTTAAGCGTTTTGATGCTTTTTACATCTCTATCATAAATATAAAATGAAAACATTCAGTTTCCTTTTTCCTCCAGACAAATGCCGCCTACCTCCTGTTCTACCAGCGCCAAGACAAGATCCGCCAGCCCACTGTCCCTCCACTCGAACCCTCCTCCACCCAGCCAGCCAACCACATCACTTCCCACACCCCTGATGGAGTGGATGAAGCCACTTCCTGTGTCAGCATGGAGACGGACTGACCTCTGCCCTTCTGTCTCTCTTCACCTTCTGTTTTACATCCTCTTCATCATCATCTTCCTCTCGGATTAGAGAGATTCGTGTTTCATTTAATCTTATTCCCTGGAAACTTGAACTCCCGCCTCTTCTCTGACTCTGACAGGAAGTGAGAGGCGGGGCAACTATCTCAGGCTGGTGCACGAGCATCATGGGGTGGGAATTCTGTTAATGACAGA
>JAZGTJ010009007.1:0-20052 GCA_036877575.1 Botia almorhae | reverse complement strand
GTGTGTGTGTATAAGTCTGAGATTTCTTGAAGAGACACAATAAACTGAGACAGCCTAAATCCATAAAATCTGTTTCAACATCTTCAAAATGCTTAACAGAACCTACCTGTGACTGTACAACACTAACCAGCTTCAAACAATCCGTCCATTTTCCAAAGGATGAAATCAGGTCCATGACGACTTCAAGCAATGAATTTTCATGTATATATGTGAATATATTTTATAGGAACAATGTTCCTGTATTATTACATCAATAGTAAACCATCAGAACTTGACACATACTGGCTATATTCTTTAATTTCCCAACAACAGTATGTCATTTCCAGTTCTGTACTCTCAGCATGTCATTCTTGTTAAAAGCCAAATCAGAGAAAAAGTGACATTCCTGATGTCAATTAGAAAACACTAAATGATTCATTGGCTTTAACGATATTACCCAGAATGCACTGCATCTAAATGCTTGCGGATGTGCATTTTTAAGATTTTAAGATAGAAATGTATTGCCCTTGCTACACATTTTCTTTTCTCTCTATGTTTCCGTCTCATAGTTCCTAACAAGAGAGAGCAGCTGTTCATTCAGTTACTGGCCGATACCTTCAATGCAGCACCCAATGCATCTGCTAATGGTCCCCCTTCCTCCGGGACTCTGTAATTACTCCAGACTTCAGTTACATTTTGAAGGAAAAGCATCATTGTCATGTGCTTGTCTTCTTTCCCACAGAAATGTGAACGCATGCAACGTGCTCCTGGAATGTTCTGTGTCATTACAGATCATGAATATTCTTCAATGACTGTTACTCCGAGATTTAATAACAGTCTCAGTCATATTTACCTCCTGTTTTTATTTTCTGGTAAGAATTGTTTTTTATGTTGTGGATATTAGTCATAGTTTAGGCAATAGGGACAGTGTAAATGTATGTTTGTGTTTGGTGCTTTACAAACAAAAGCATGTCATTTAAAATCAGCCACGTTTTGCTTGTGGGACCACAGAACTCAGGAGCCAATCACCTCTGAGCTGTAAATGACTAATCACTTCTGAACTACAGAAAAAAATGACAAAAACGGCACATTTTGATTGGCTGATGGCTCTTTAATAACACACAGTCACTTCAAAAGCTCTTTACTAGCATCCAGCTGAGCTGTGACGTCAAAGGCAGTCGAAAGTGAAAAATAAAAGTCAATTTCATGCAGAACAAAATCAAGCACTGCTGCTGTGTTATGAAATGTTATACTGAATGAAATTTCAAATACTATGAAATGTTATAAAATACTGAGGCTTATGTAACTTATGTACTGAGGAGTATGTTGTCTGAATGCACAGGCCATCACTGGTTACTGCAATACCATTAATACAGCATTTTGAACTGGACGTTGAATTGAATTGTTGAAATGTTCTTAGAACTTTTAAGGTACAATTTTTTTTTGCATTTTTGTTACTTAATGGAAACGTTGAAAAAATGTTACAAATTTGTTAGTTGGGCTGTTGTTTTTAGCAGCGTGGACCCTGAAATGAAAGACTGCAGAGTCAGCCGAGTTTCTGCTCTGTTGTGTTCAGAGAGTTTGTTCAGACACAACTATCAGTTCTGTGGGTCAAAGGTGCAGTGCTGCTCGTATTCACAAACACATACACACAGCAGGAAATGGGCTGTGACAGTCAGCATCATCAAAAACACCCTGTCCAAAATTCTGCACTGCTTGTGCGTTTCCAGCAGGAAAGAGGTCTGATCTGTTGCGGCCAATCACAAGAGGGGCAGCCTGTAGACATGACAACACAAGGACGATCGACTGAAGCACTGTTAAACTCGAGTGCATATTATTCAAGACAGACAACACGTGCCAGGTACTTATTTAAAATGGGCTCTTCTACTGGCACTCAGGAAGAGTGAGATATAAGAGCTGCTGGTGGTCCTGCTGTCTGGAACAGAAGCTGTAGTACTGTTAGCAGATACACTGACTGGACATCGCATGGCACAGAAAACAGCCCACCTAAGATATTTACTTTTGGTATAGCAGCAACAAATGTTTTATGTTAGGGGAGCGAGCCACCAAACTGAAGATGATTTTCAACAGATGATTTTTCTATTGATAATCTACCATATGAGGACCACCTCATTTCAGGCTCTGATTTAAGACCTACAGATCCATGCTGCTCCACAACCCCCTGCATTTGTTTATGCAGATGTCCAGCACTCAGTTATCCGGTCTGTTTCATAACTCCTGTGGTGAAGGTCTTCAAAGATGAGGCTGTCAGCATCACAGAGAGTCTGAAATCAAACAAACCAACCAACAAACAAACAAACCAACATTAAACAGCTTAAAAAAAGCCCAGATCTCAGTCAGCCAGGTCTGTTGGCTGGTTATAAAAGGATTTTGGGCATTTTAACTGGCCAGACCTGATAAGACAGCTAAAGACCATCTTGAGCAGACAAGTAAAACCACCTAAGACAAGTAAACCACTAGCTAAGACCAGCTTTTTGGGCATGGTGTAGAAGATTAAACACGAGTACTGAGGGAACATTTTGGACCTCTTTGACGAAGCAATGTGAGGACGGTACAAAGACATCCATCCTCTTGTACATGTTTTTCCATTGAGGGAGTTTTTTGTGTTTGCATTCTGTAGCTGGTGTGGCTGGTTTATTATTTATTTAACTGCACAACGAATGCCCTTAAACAAAGCAGCTTACAATTTACATCAAATGTGACCGTGTCCATGTGTTTACAAAGCACATTGAAGTTTCAGTGCTTGTGTATCAAGGGAAAATAAACAACATTAATTCTAATGCAGCCCATTGATGTATTTAAAACAGTTAACTCTGCACAAACTACCAACTGGGTCATTGAGGCCAAGCTGCTGCAGTTAAAAACAAAGTAAATGGCTTGTTACCATCTGATAGTAAATTATGTTTTCTGTTCTAACAATAATAGCTGTGCTCGAACACAAGACTGACATCCGGGCAAATGATTTTAAAAGGTTGAATAGCACCAACTACACGTCCATATTGCTGGAATCAATGCTTAAAGAACATGAAGAGTTGCTATGACAACACCAGGCCCACAAAATAAAAGTTAAAATCGAACATTGGATTCTATTCATCTTCTTCAATTAAGAAATTGAACCATAAAACACACTTGCTGTATTACCCATGATGGGGAAAAACACAGAAATCACATTGAATGGAACAAAAAGTCTTGTCTTCTTTCTTTAAAGCTGGGGTCAGGGGCTCCAGCGGGCCTGTCTTTTGATTAAACCAGCTGTAGGACTTTTAGGTGAAATCATTATAAAAGTTCCATTTAATGTGCGTTGGGTTTAAGAATGTAAAGGGGCAGAAAGCCGATGCCTGTGGCTTAAACAAAAACGATTTTATTTAAAGTTATGAATAAGAACGGTAAAAAGTGGATGATTTAAAAAGGTCTTGGTGTTCTTGTCTTGACATTTAGGGGGTGGAGGGGCTACAATACCTAGAGAACTAACCCACTGTTAGTTTCTTGACTATTGTAGTGCTGAAATGAACCTGTCCTAAATCAGATCAAGAGTGAGAGGAACATTTCTAGTTCAGTATTTAGTATTTACTTCACACGAAACTATCGTATGTCCTCAGAATACACTGCAGCCTTTCTGTTATTTACAGCGTGAAATATCAGTTAGGAAAACAGGCACTCTGGGTATTCTATTAAACCAAATCTTTGTGTTTAACAGAAGAAAGAAACCCACACGGATCTGGAACAACGTGAGAGTGAAAAATGGTGACAGGATTTTGACAGATGAACTTTTCACACCAGACTGTGTAAATACGGTTTTCAGCGCACTGTGTGCTGTGTTAGCACTCTGTTCACCAGACAGCTAAAATAAAAACTTACAGTCTGCCATTTAGCTGTTTTCTAAAGCTGAGCTTGATTTGCGTCCTGGTATCATCTCTGTGAGGTTTCTGATGATCTCTTGTGAATGTCAATGGACTGCTTTCATATTTTGAATGTTTTTTCTGAGTTTAGTTACAGTACAGATTGTTTCTCTTTCATACTTTGCTGCCCATGTGACAAGCGCCTGTCATCACTGATGTGAGTCACAAGCACGTCCTGCTTTCAGAAGTAAGTGAGTCAATTTGATTAAATCTCTAGGATTTTTGTTCTTTTAAAGGGTCATTCTGATGCCCCTAAACAAAACATACATCAACCTATAGGTCTAAACATGTTGTGCACCTACTGTACGCATAACAGATGCTACATACAGAAGCATTACTGCCATTCCAACTAAGAGGGCACATCCTCATTCACATTAAGAAATAAATATTTGGGGTTATAATCAAATAGAATAATAGATCTAAAAATAATCTATTAACAGAGTTCATAGAGTTAGAGTTCAATCGAGTTAATAATCGAGTTTAAAGATAAAATAAGATATTTTCATAAAGGTCAAAACTGCTATTTTTACTTGTCAACCCTTAAAGTATAAAGGTCTAAAAACTGTCCTGCACGTCAGTCTTATTAAGATGAATACGCATAGAGATGACCTGTGCTAATTAGCATATTCATGACGCCACGCGTTATTTTGTCGTGCACATTTACATAAATAAATAAAGGAGCGAAGCGTGGTGCTAAGCCCCGCCCCTGAGCTCCATCAGCCAATCATGTGCTTTAATGTGCAACAGGTGCGTGAGAAGCTCAACAGACAGACACGCGTTTATTGATCGATCAGGATTTATCTGCATAATAAAGTACGAGGTTATAATTCAGAGGATATTTACCTGAACTCTGCCGATGAGGAAAAGCTCTTTATGAACTGTGATCCGCGTGCTTACGTCATTGCGCAGAGAGGTGACTTCAAACAGTCATTGGTGAGTGATTGACATTATTACAGCATCATCACGAGTTTCATGACATCTGATGGCTTTCTGAAGTGTCACGTGGTTTGAGCGTTTAATGTCTTGTTCATGTCGGTGTGTTGTTATCTGGTTGTATTAATAGTGAAATAGCGCGGATACTGTAAATGAGCTGTGACGTAATGTATGCTGGTTTATATATTCATTGATTTATGACTGGCGGGGATGAAAGTATACATAACTTTGATGGATGGATATATCTGTGTTTCCTGCAGATGTGAATTGTTTGTGTTTGTAATTTTGGTTAGACGTGACTGTCTAACAGTAGGTGCTTGTCAGCTGTATTGGACACATAAGATGCGGTTTACATCCTCATAATCAAAGGATATAGAGTCATCGCATTCAGCCATTGATATATGTACATCTGTTTTCACTTGTAGTGGTTTATGCTGGATTTCGTCTGTGTTGTTGCTGGATGTAGAAATTACACACAGCAGATGTTATGTATATATCACAATAGAATGCAAAAACATGGCCTGGAAGTAAATAGCACATTCATTTTCTCTATAGAGTAATTGAGTTTTAATGATAATGTGTAAACCTTTGAAGACGGGCCTACCATGAGCTCCGAGGTTGTTAAGCGCTGATATATCGTGTCTCTGTGCAAGCCACATGTCAGTGTAATTTCAGCTGGATTAAACCGTTTAACAACCACATTTTCATCAAAGAACTATGTTAGTGACAATCCTACCAAAAACAAGTCTAACAGTCAGAGAAGCTGTAACCATGGCAATGGAAATGTGTGTATGTGGAATAGCTTTAAACTAGCAGTCTCTCATGTGCCTGTAGGTAATACGTTTCAATTATTTCAGTTAAACTTTATAATTGATTTTGAGCCAAATTGTTCTCACAATTCGACACATTTATAGAGAGATTGGATTAGCACCACCGAACAGATAATACATCAGAGCTGAAAACAATCTGTACCAATAACGTGAATCTTCTGCTGGTGTGAGGTGCGAGGAGACAGAAATATAGCAATACTCCTCTGTTTATTAAAAGCAATGCCTCTGGCTTGAATGAAGGTCTTAAATGGACCACATCAATTTGCCCCTCCCAACAATTTTCATTGCCTCCATTAGATGAATGAGGTTAAGCGAGCATAGCAGGCTGAATAAAGCAGAACAGAGCGACAGACTTGGGTTTGAGGGTGTGCAGGGCTGGTGCGGGCCTCTACAGTGACGGAGCTTGAGTAATGACATTCTCTGGGGATGGCAGCTATAGATTTATGTGACCTGCGCCGTACATCCTCTCACAGTGTCTTAAAGCAAGTGTTCTTTGAATAGTGCTTTCTAGCTTCCGTATGTGGCAGTAAGCCTGACCCGTGTGCCATCTGGTGGGAATGAGCTTCGCGGTTGTTTTACATGTCCTGACACGTAGTCTCATCTCCAGACGAATTCCAGGAACAATCATCCTTCTGCATCACTTTATAATCAACACAGGAGGTCCAGGGGTGAGAGTGGAGTCCGTTTGGCATGGAAGTGGTAACAGGTGTTTCTGTGAATCACCGAGAAGTGTTGGCGTCTGCCAAAGATGTCAATCAGAGAAGATTTCTGAGGGTGTTGTGGTGTGAGTTTTGGCTGAGTTTGAGCATGTGGACCATCGAAGGCTCAGTAACAAATATGGGTATGAGAAATGTTTGAAAAGTCTCGTCTGAAATGTACCTGCTACATTCTTGGAGATCTTGGTGTTGGTTTTCATATTTCCATACACATTTTTAAGGCTAAAATATTTTACAAATTGAATCGTAAATATCCACTTTATTTTAACACATCTTGTGTGATCCACTTAGAGTTTAGCTGTACAAAACAACTCGTCATGCTGTTGATGCTGTAAACTGGTATTTCTTACCATATTTTAATATTTTGCAGCAAATATAAACGCTAGTTTGTAGCACAAGTAGTTTTGCCCTCTAATGAATCTGAAAATAATCTGTAAAAAAATCAAAATAACACACAGACGTTTGACAGAACAGAGACCAACTGAGATACAGTTTTCACATTCACAGTAGTTCTCAGCTAAAGGCCTTACCACAGATTTTAATGAAGAGCTGCAAAGAACCAAAGAAGGCTTTTATCCGAAGCGACTTACAAGGTGAGGAAAACGATGAAGCGAAAATCATAATCGATTAATGCTGTAACGTATTCGGATGTTTTGAGGTTTACAGTATTTCATACTTCATAATTCAGATTCAAATGTGATAGTTTAACTATTTAGACTTTGTAAAAGAGGCTGTTTTTAAAATGTCATTTGTTTGTAAGATGGTTGTTAAATGGCCATTTCTGGGGTTATACATAAACTGAAGCCCACTGGAATTCAGAGGAAGTTAACTGGATAATACTCATGTCTTGCCCAGCCAGAACTTTCATTGAACGGCAACAGGTCTGATCTCAGTTCAGCTTTTTCTGACCAAGAACCGCCTACAGTCAGACTGCCTGATGGATATCTATAGTAATCAAACAAATGTAAATGGAGCTGGCAGGTCTGTGGGCAGGTCTTCTAAGTCTGATATTAGCTGGCTAACCACCATTTACCTTTTTTTAAATTCCATATTGTTGTGCTAACATATTGTTATGCTAGGTGACAAGTGATCTGGCTGGAATGTGCAGGGAGTGTTTGAGGGTCGAGTGTTAATTTATTGTAAACTTTTACAGTACAGTTTTTTTTAAGGTTCCATTCAACACAAAACAATAATGACTTCTTAAAAACAAAATGATTTTTTGATGGGGAAATCACTCCTATGGTTAAAGGCTGTAGGAATGGTTTGCTGTGAAGTTAAATGTCACCAGGTTTTAACTCTTGGGAGTCTGATCAAATAATGAGTGAAACTGAGCACATTGCATTGTGGGAGATGGTATACTTTGTTCTCTTTTGTATAGTGCACATTTTGTACTGTATGTACACAAGGCGTTTTCATAGTTTTAATTGCATGCTGCAAATACATTTATAGCAGTATAGTATAAGTGAGTATGGTAAACAGTATGGCATTTGTGAATATGATTTTGAGCAATAGCATGATTTATTTCTAGTGCGTTTTGAAATCTACTGATTACAGGTCAGTTAGCAATGTTTCAGCAATCGATGGACCAGCGTATTATGACACTGCGAGGCAAATTCTGTTCACATGTCTGTACAGTAGTAGCCACAAATATTTTACAAGTACAGCAATCTCTCGGAGCGCATATTTTACTCTTTAATCAAAAGATAATCAAACAAGTAAACAACTTCTTAAATTCAAGAGGTTTCTCTTATTCCTCTAGTCTGATCCTGGATCAGCTCCTCTGGGTGTAAATCTTTTCACTGCTATGTTTTAAATCATTCATTATAAGTTTCTAAAATGCCTCAGTGGAGTTGCTCTTAGCATCAGGTAGAAAACAACAGAGTGGAGAAATCATTGATTTAACAGTAATACTGCCACTGAAGTCAGTCAGAATATGAGAAAGGATAGCAAAGTGCTTCTTGTTTGGTTTGTTAGTGAGTCACAACCAAGGGTGTGTATAATACTGCAGAGAACTGTGTGTTAGCTGTGCCAAACCAAAAATGTGTATCCTGCAATTCCCTGTAATACCAATTTCAGTGTTTTATTTAAGACATTTTGACTGACATTTTGTTAAACAATTGTTTCTCTGTTGCACATTATGTGATTCAAAGTAAACTTAAACAGTAAAACTTTGACATTACTTGCGTGTATTTTTGAGGTGACCTTGCTGTAATTTTTCTGCAGTGGGTGTTCGGACAGATTGAAATGTGAATGTAATTGTAACACTGTGTCTTTCTGTTGATGGATAAGCAGCATTTGGTATTGACAAGAGTCATCATTTACTTGGCAAGTGGTTTTTTAGTAGCTTTTTGGCAAAACTTTCAGTATTAAAGTCTGAAATGGTTTAACTCCATTTTTTCATTCAGCAGAATAAAAACGGTGTTCTCTGTAATCTGCTTTTTGTGTTCTCTGCTTTCTGTAGAAGTGAAAGTTTCTATGTTTAATTCATTACAGTACGCTGTCTAAGAATCTGATTGAAATGTAATACACAAAACAATCTACAACAAGAGCTCTTTAATTTTTCTCTCCTATTTCTCCCATTTCACATTATTCATTTGGCTCCATTGATTTATGGAAACAACCTCAAAGGTTTCCTTGTTGAACTGATTGATTTATTTGGCACAGATACACATTTTCCTGATGCATTATGGGAAAGTGCTCTGCGACTACAGTTAACACAATTTCCAATGAAGCTTGAGTGATAGAGGTAAAGCAGCACAATTGTGCAGTCGCCCTTTTCTCAGCTGTCACGAGTTGTGAGTTTGATGATACACCCACAAGTTGAACTGTCAAAACACAGAAGGTCCCTTGTGGATCCAATATGCATGCATTCAAACCTCTGCATGCTACACTCATAAGCATTCTAAACTAAGGACTGACTGTATCGTCTCTCCTAGAATACCAAAGGAGATGAGCAAATGAGTTCAATTCCTTGAACTCCACATGTTCTTGCAATAATTCAACCCTTCAGTCCCCGAAGCAGGTCAGACAATGATAAATCCTAGAAAACGTTGGTGTGCCGTGTTCGTCCGTCTCCTCCTCGTCTGCTGTCTGAGTAGTGTCCTTTTCCACAGACTCTAGGTTGTGTGTCCTCAGGCAGCAGGACTTGGACAGAAAGAATCTGTCTAGCGTGTCTGCAGTAATTAGTTTTTCTCTTTCAGAAGCGTTGAGCAGTTGTGTGTAAACGTCTGGGTAGATACTGACCACGATGTGACTGCTGACACCGAACTGACCTTGCATGGAGCAATTTGCTAAGCAGGATTTGTCATGGAATGCTGCTTGACAGTTTGTCTTTCTCCTGGGCTTTGACTTCATTACAGGAATTTATTTGATGTTAAGTCGACTGCACTTGTTTAATATTTTAGATCTTTAAACACGGCTAGTGAATAGAAGATTTCAGTCAGCTAAACATGACGAAATGTTAAAATTCAGTTTGTTTGTATAGCACTTTTCACAAAGTTGTTTGGTTGCAGTTTTGGATTAAGGACAGTTTTGTTTACCCAGTTTAAATGTTGCTACTGTGTTGGGATGCTACTTAATAAAGCAGTTATGCAATCAAGACACAGTGTGTCAAAATTAGAACTGTCATTGTAGAATGACATCTACAGTATGATTCTCACATTTCTGAAATATGGACCCACCCTCTGGTTTCTGATGTGGAGTATGAGATACTGTAGAAACCCAAACTTCTAGCTGTCTTGGTGACTCCAGTTCATCTCATTGTTGAGACAAGGGCAGCTTGAGTCATTATGTAATGAGTGTCAGATCAGAGCATCAGAGATGTCGAGACCAGATGAGAAAATTCCGTGACATTATGTTGACGTGGACAATAGAGAATAAGGGATTCGCCTGAAGAATGACCTTTACCCGAGCATAAGAAAGCTCTGTACAGAAATGTTATTTGTTTGGGCAGAGGGAGAGGAGATATTTGGATGTAAGCTGTCGTGTTGTTTTTCACAGTATATATTTACGTGCTTATGCAAGGGCTCAAAAATTTGTGAAATGTTTTATTCTTGCAGTGGGATGTCCATGTGAAAATTGTTTTGACCACTGATATACTTTTAATGCGTTTCAGCCGAACCCCTTTTGAAAGGTGAAAATGATTGTTTCTACACCGTTAGCGGCAAACGTTCAGCTAACAGCTAGCCAGTTTTTAACTCCGTTTGGCTGTTGCTTGTTAGAGGCGTTAAGACAACCAAACATTTGCTTCTCTTGTTAACAACTTATATGCAAACAATGCAAAAAGTACTGCGCAATTCTGTTGCACGTGGTTAAATCGCAAATCAGACACTATATGATACTGCAGCATATTTGGTATGTCGTCCTTCATTTACACCTATGTAGAGTTGAACTAGGTAAACATTCAGGGATACTGTACAATCAAGCATGTTTTCTGCATTTTAAAGAGCTCCTGGTCTGCTGCAACCTTGCATTTAAAAGCGGCCTGCAGTAGAGGGAATTCTGTGAATTGCGTTCAGCACTGATTTGTTGGCCTTGTTGCAGCATTTGCATAATCCCTTGAGTGATTCCGGCACTAAAACAATGCAGCCCATGCAAATAAAAGAGAACATCACAGGCGCAATTCATTCCTGGCAAATATCCCCTAAAAAAGATTGACGAGACACATTGTTCATCGCATTTCCTGCCTCTTCTCAAAGGCAATTTCTGTGCTCTACCCTTAAAAAGACCTGCGGAAAGATAATTGCTCAGTTATGCTCGTTAGAGGTTGTGTCTCATATCACCTGATTCATTTTCATCCTTGATGTCCCTGCTTAAGAATCCAGGTCACATCGTTTGGATTGTAACAACTTAAAGGTTTGAGTCTTTCATCTGTAAAATCAGATCTTCAGTGTGTTTTAGAGAAATGTTGTCGCTGGGGCCACAAGAGCACATGGTCGAATTGAACCTGTGTCAGAGCTCCGCATTTAGAGGTGCACTTCACCACAATGACCTCACTCGAGTGCGGTGTGAATACTGAAAATGCTAATGAGAACATGTCTGCAGGATCGGACAACTAGACAAAGAACGTGATAAGACTTCTGTAAACCATTTTCATTGAAAGCAAAATAAACTCACAAATGGCCAGAGAAAAAAGATTAGGATTAAATCTTACAAAGTGATTTTATTTGGAGGCATGACAGCGATGCTCTGAACCCTAAATGACTAAATCCATTTTTCCTCACATATGATAGCAGAGTGATACTATAAACATCAAAACGCACCAAACAGATGTTAGATCATCTTTCAGTTGTAGCTGTTAGTGATTTTTCAAAGGTCTGTCTTTTATTCCTTAACAAAGAAAAATGTGTAATTTAATGTGTTTAACTGTGGAGATCCTGCATGTGTCAGTCAACAATGTAGACGAGTGTTTCTGAACCAGGGGCCTGAAGGTCAGTGCCTGCATCAGCCTGCAATGCAGAGCCTGTCTCCGCATGCTTTCTGAGGGAAGAAAACTGGCCACTGTACAGTAACATCCAATTTAATGGTTACAGATTTAATCTTCTCTGAGTACACTAGCCATCTCCATGTCCAAACCTCCCTTCCCAAATCAAGAGAGATACAGTATTTCCTCAGTTATTTATTTATATAAATAACTTTATTTTCAGGCTACAGTTACATGCACATTGTCTCTTGATTTTAAAGGTCACTTCCTCTAAAGACAGCAGAGGTGAGCAGATGTCTGAGCGGGTCAGGTGTAACCTGACTTCTCCCAAGGTTTGATTCATGGGAGATAAGGCAAAAACATAAGGGTGGTGAATTCTACAATGAATCTCACCAATACCCAAAACTCATCAGAGGTCTAACAGCACAGGTGAAGGTGAAATGACTGTTTCACTCTGATGTTCGGTTTGATGTTCGGTTTGTCATTCTTTTGCCTCTTTTCATCAGATTGAGAACAGGTGAGGATGTCAACGGACCGCATGTGTGTCAAACTTTTTTCTTATTTTTTGGCAAATAATGATTTGCCGGCTGCAGAAGTTGTGGCACAAGCGTCACATTCAGATGAGATGACTGGAAGGGTGTCGGTTTGAGTCGTGAGGACACATTGTGCCCTTGAGCAAGATTGTTTACGGTTGCTCTCGGGGTTTCGCCTCTTTAATACAGCGGCTGTGAACCACTTCAGATTCAATGGTGAAAATTCTCATTCTTTCTCATTATTTACTCGCCTTCATGTTGTTTTAAACCTGTTTGCAGTTATTTATCTCTGTCTGACAGAAAGTTGACAAAAATCCCTGCAGGTTATTTTTCTGAGGCCGTTTTTGGTTTTATAAATACAATAACAGTATACAGGTCTGAATATGAGGTTGAGAAAATAATCCAATTCTTGCATTTAAGGCAAACAAACCTTCTTGCATGTTATTTTACCAATAAACTTACATGACATTGATTTAATTTCTTGACTCAATTTTTTGAGAAATAAAAAAGTCTCTAATTAAACGATTTAAATGAATGAGTTTGACCGCGCCATATTCCAGAGTTTTTTTTTAATTGAAATGCTTCATTAAATTACAACACGAACAAAATAACTTTAAAGGAGGCAAAGTGTATTTGTTTTTCAAAACCGCCTGACTCGTGTTTGAGGTTATTTTTTATGCAAAGCTTGATTTACTGCAACGTTCAGAATTTATTTAGAGGAATTTGTTGCTGATTTCCTGGTCTCGGATGTTCTCTGACAAGGTCACAGGCTGAACTCGCAGGAGACATCAGTGAATAAAAGCCTCTAAGGTCTGTGACTGAGAAATGAATGTGAACTTATATAAGTCATGTTTTCTATCAGTGTTGTCATCGATAGGAATCAGTTTTATTCAGTGTTAACCTTTAAGTCGTGTATCGTTATACAGTCTGAAATGCCATAGTTTGTATCTCTTTGACTGAATGTGAGGATAGGAATCGAGGTAGTTTGAGGTAAAATCTTTCACTGTTCCAGCAACCCGCACATCACTCAATTACTCCCATATAAGGCAATCTAATGCAGTTTTCACAGCCTTGAAACAGTGTGATGAGCCTGATGTACAGGCACTAATCTCAGCTGACTGTATAAATATCATTTCTGTGAAGCATGAGTCACAGGTTTCATATGGACAGTTAGACCGGATTAAACCTGTCGAGCTGTGAACACACAGAAGCAGACATGTCTTTCATATGTCTTTTGCAGGCTGTCTGGATGACGTCACTGACCATACATGTGTTTGACTTTATAAAGTACCTGATGGAGAGATGCACGAGAGACATTGAAATGTGCATTGCAAGCTGTAACCCTGTTGTAGATGAACAACATAACAGATGGACAGAAATAATCTGAGGTTTATCAATTGATTAATGTCATTGGTCAATTTTATGGTTAATAATGTGACTGCGTTACAGTTTAAATTCTTAAACATAATTAATGCATTTGCCATTGTGACACACACACACACACACACACAAACAAACACACACACACCAGTAAATGAGTGAAGCACACAGCGTGGCATAGAAGCACAGTGAAGCACGTTGTGCTGTGGCATGAAATTTCATTTAGATTTTAAACTAAGATTTCATCATGCTTAAATTTAACCAAACAAAAAGTGCAGATGACTGTACATGTATAGATCCTATTCATATTTCATTTAGAAATTAATTTGGTTTTTAAGTATCTTTCCTTTTTCATATGCTGTCAACAAATTGACATTTATTTTAGTGTTTAGTGGAATGTGTATAAACATGAATCGCTTCTAAAAACGTGTTACTGCATCACTTTAATTTCTGTTGCAATTACACCGCGAGCGTTTGTTTCGTAAATTTCTATAGATCAGTCAACGTTGTTCTTAATAATTTTCATCAAATGTGTTTATTCAAGTCACGGCTGTAATTATAATAAACAATGTCATTTTTAACAGGTTGATTTGAAAAGGCCTGAGTGATGGAAGGTGCAAATTACCAAAAATAAAGTGTGTCTAAGAGGCTGTTAAAAATTGAATTTCCTAAATGTCTGTATTTTTAACTAGCTGCGTCTACAGAAGAGTGCTGATTTCTGATTTTGAGTTTTAATAGGCCGCTGGCGCTCTCTCACCTGTTTGAAATGACCGAGTTAATTAGTGCGATTAATCTAGTGTATGAAACTTAAGAGCTCTAAACAGTCTCGGTCGGAAATCTTTTGATTAGTTTAATTGCGTTTGAATGCATTTGATTCCAGTCAGTGCTGGAGGTTTACAGATATTTCTGTCCCGCAGTGTTTACCTTTTGAACACACGTCTTTCAAAATTAACATGCTTGTGTTGTAAAGTTTCTGTGATTTTTTTTTTATCGGCGCAAACTTTTTAATTATGATAGTTTGCAGCAGGAAGTTGTAAATTTCTTGGATTTCTGTCATTTATCACGTTTTCTCGAGTGAGAATGACCAGTGAAATGCACTGAAGTCAGTTTGGATAAAAGCATCTGTCAAATGCATAAATGTAAATACAGTAACACGAAATTTAATTTATAGTGTTTTAATTAACTAATATTTTACTATTTTTAAAATTTAATTTGCATTTTCAAATATGTTGAAATGTAAGTAGGCCATGTCCTAATTGTGTCTGCTGTTCTGTGTACAGTGTAAATCACAAATCCCCTGTCCTGTCTTGGGTTAAATATTCCAGTGGATTTGATGCTGCTGCTCAGTGTGATATTGTCTGTTTTCTGCAGAATCTCCTGGAGAAGGTAAATGTCATATAATGTCATAGAGGGAACAAATGCTAAAAAGTCAAATGAGCTGATTTGTTATGCCTGCTCTTTCTCAGCCGGTTTAGTTAAACCTATTACCATTTAGCCAAGTTTCTCAGCTTAGATGAGATGCATTTTGTTACACGTATCAGTCATCTTACCTTCCAACACAGTGAATTATCCTGATAGAAAGTTTCTCACAGAAGTAGTTTGGGATCTGAAGTAAATTACTGTAGAAAGAATTTTCCATTTAAAGAACGTTTTGATCATGAGTTGGTCAAAAGTTTTTATTCTTAGTCTTTGATCAAAATAACACAACTTCATAATTCATTCAAATTCTGATAACATCAAATATTCATTTTTCCTCTAAAATGGGTCCAGTCACAGTTCAGGTGTTGCGTATGCTTGTACACTTTAAAAAAAGAAGTATGAAATCTTATTTGTATTCATCTGACAAACCAACAGTTGATTTGTTTACCTGGATCACTGTCAAATGTGATGCACCACACGTCGATTAAAGTGTCAAACAGCAGCTTGAGTGAAAGATAAGCGATTATATCCACAATCCCACAGTTCCTCAATAATTCATCATTTAAACACTCTCCTGTACACACGAGATATGAGAATCACGATAAATTTCCAAAACCACAAACTATTAAGTCCAGGGTCTTCTAATATTTCATCTTTGTCTGCCCTCATCCATCAGCATGAAGAATGAAGTTTTGATTATTTTTGTTTTCACTGCTGAACAGTTTCAATGGTGTTTGCACACTCTGTAACAGCATGACGGTTGTCATCTGTGGATAAGCACACCAATGAAAACATCAGCACTCTTCAGAGTCAGATATGTAATACAGATATGAGGTTCACAGGGGTTAGAACGTAAAACAGACTTAAGTGTGAACCATTTGGCTTAAAGCAGTTCTATGAGTGCCGTTCATAGGAGGTGTTGAGATGATGCACAACTTATCTTTAAACACAAATCTCGTACAAGAGGGTAAGAGCTGCATTGTCACCACAAAAGGCAATATCACTGTTCTCCAGTCATGCGTTTAGCACCCTGAGACCTTGAAATGGGAAGACTGTTCAGACCTGCAGATGTCAACATGAGAATCAGAGCTGATAATGGATCTGACCACACTTCCAAAAGTGCCCTGAGAGAATGCAAATATGGATCTGTGCACTGACGCACATTTGCTGATTTCAGAAATCTCTTACAGTCATGTCTGAGTATGACCTTATGGATGCTGTATGTTCACTTTGAACAGTTTGCATGTTGCTGTTTTGCACATTGATCATGCAGTATGTGTAGACCACAAGATATTAGAAATGCTAAATTGCTATCAAGAAATTTTCTCAAAAAAAAAAAAAAAAACATTGAAGGTGAACATGTTTTGTCGAGAGAAGTTCCTGGGTCAGCTAACTTGTAAGTCTCTGAGAAATCGTAACTTAAAACAGTCTCTAAACTCGGAGGGAAATGACAGGTGAATAACAATGGTGTTAGCGCCTAACCCTAGTTACGAGCATAAACTTCATAACTGTTATCCCACAGATCTGATTGGTTGATTGGAATGTTGATCCAGGAACATAACTCAATCATGACGGTCTTGGATTGGCAAAGGGCAGAAACTTTAAAAGCATTTGAAAGTTCAGACTGTCTTAAAGTTTGAAGGTTATTTATGTCCTACTGTGTAGATTCAGTGTAATTTTACTGCCCCCGGCAGTAATGAGTTTCTGTAATTCTGTTCTTAGCAGGCCTGCGTCATGATGTTTTGTCTATTGGGGAAGTGTTAAGCAGTCTGTCAGACGGTTTCAAAAAGCTAAAGTGGAGACAGATGGGTTGTCTGACTGCAGTTGAGTGTAGAGACAGTCTCTTGTGAATTTCTGTTGGAGAATTAATACATTTGGGAGGTATGTGCACTTAATTCCCTTTGAACTTAGTGCTACAAAATTATTTTTCTGTATTTTTCTCTTGTTTTAAGGATGGTTACCAGGTTTACTTGAAAGCAGTTTCTTTTTCTTGTCCCATTGGTCTTTTAAAAACAAATTTATTCAGGGAATAAATCTTTACCCATTGGCAAAATGTTTTTTTTGTGTTAAGATGTATTCTCTTGTTACTCAGCTTTCCTACTTTTGTAAATATCTTGTCTTAAGGCCAATTGGATATTCATGACAATAAAGACAATATACAGCTTAAGAAATATTTCTTCAAAACTGCAGTTCAGTCTTTAATGATCTTTATTTACAGTGGTAAATTCAGTGGTGTGCAGTTGAGAGCAGAGGTTTATAAACCCCCTCTTCCAGAATTCCAGAAGTATTCCAGAAAAGATTAAAGCACTTTTTTAATTGTTCAGTCCCTCTGTTGTTCTACGCGTGGAAAAACTGGATTTCACATCATCATACAGTGCACTGCCGGGAGGGTCTTCAATGTGCAGAAGATGGAAAACCAAAGAATGTGCATGACAAAACAGAAACTCATGCAGAACTATACGAAAAACGATAGGGAAGCTGTCATGTTATATCATGAGGGAAGCTAATAAGAACCATAGGATTCTTAAACTTAAACAAATACACTTTTAAATGGGATCATTTGTGTAAATTCATCTATACATGGAATATATGTAAATATCTGTTATGTGAAACTGTGTAATCGGAGCAACAGTAAATAAACAATATAAAATCTGTATTTATTCGTATTCTTTTTATCCCTCAGTTTCTGCTGTGGATATGCAAACTAATGCACTCCACTGTGTGTGCTGTTCTAGATAACAGCAGTGACTGAGTTTGTAAAATGTTTGTTGGCTCCAGTTTTGGGCTCATTTGGTTTAAAAGGGGGAAAACTGGCGTTGATTACATTTCTCTTGCGTTTCTATAAATCGTTTGAGCTTTATCACAGACCATTTAATATGCAAATAATCTATCATAAGTATCTCTATTGAGAGAACATCCGTTTGTCGATGAGCGTGTTTGCAGTGAACAGATTTCTGTGTCTGAACGCTTTCATAGTTCATTAGCGTTTGGATGCAAAATCCCATCCCAGTGGCAGCTGGGCTATCCCATAATGCATTTCGTCATCAGTGCAATGGGTTTCCCCCCTTTTTATGGGTAACCCAGTCAGTCCGACTCGCCCTCGACATTTATGACCCTATAATGTCAAAATATACATCACAAGCAGCATAATTTGGTCTTTGGTGCCCTTTGTTAATTTTGCAGCAGGATGGTGGCTGATAAAGATCATATTTTTTATTACGTCTAATATTGCACATCACAATCATCATTATCATGAAATAAATCCACCATTAAAGACTAATAAAGAGATTATTATTAAAGGGACACAGAGTTTTGAAGGCTGGTTAGGACTAAGAGATAACGCAAGACAATCAAACGATAAGCTCATCAGAGACTTCAGCAGAGAAACAAGATTCTAAAAGAAAAGATGTAATGATATTTCTTCATGTATTGGAGTGTTTGTTTATCATATCAAGACACTGAATTATCAATATATTCACACTGAAAAAAAAATGGGGTTAAAAAATAATTGCTGTACATTAGTAACGCTTTTGTCTACACTCAAATGTTCAAGCATTTCTTGTACAAGCATTTGTACATTGCATCACAAGTAAAAATTATTTAAACATGAATATATTATTGACTTTGATTTACTCATTGCCTGTATTACATTGATGTAAAGTAGGTTTTCATTTTATGTGGAACGTATTGTGAAATATCGATGTGTAGAAACTTTTTTAAATTTTAAGTAGTTGTTTTCAGCGCATGTAATTTCTCAAAACGTTAATCTGTAAAAACGTGGGAGGTTTAATATATTCACTGCTGTTACCAACTAGAATTCTGTAACTGTTCAGCAACTAAACATGATGCAATCCGAGTCAAAGAGACTGTGAGTCAAATTAAACTGCTGTTAACTAGAACAGTTAATCTGTGACTGGAGAATGTCAACTTGCATTATGTAATAAAGCTAAGCACTAGATCAACTCATAACTCACTAGATCAACTCCTGCTCAAACAGTTAGTGACTGTTTAGTAAACGTGTTGGTCATAATCTGTAGTGAGGCACTGAGTTTTAATGCAGTTTGTCTTCACTATTTCGGCACTTAAAGTTGAATTTTGATCTCCAACACTTCACAAAAAAATGGACCAAAATGTATATAAAAGCATTAGAAAACAACAGGCTGTTTATTCATTGTGAATGTTCTGTAATAGCTTCTGTAATCTCACAAATCATACTATAGTGTTTCTTTGGAAATACACCATAGAAAGCCATAGTAATGTGCTGTTTTTAGATCAAGATCTGTGTGTTTGTGTGTACTTATAGTCATCGGACATCTTTGCTAGGGGTGGGCACCTGGGGGGCGGGGCTATTGTTTAGTGTGACCAGTCACAGTTGAGTGGAGTCTTAATCTGTTTGAAAATACTTATGTTCGTAATTCAGTCTGATGCCGGCAATGATACAAGAACTCTGCAGGTTTTGCAAATGTTTGCACGTGACATGGTGTGGAAAAGGCATAAAACATCCCTTGTAATTTAAAGGGTTGACTATTAGTCTATATCTGCTCATTTTGAAGCCTCCAGAATATGTACTTTTAACAAACAAAGTTAATTTTAGGGAAAAGAAAAAACGGTACACTAAAACTTACAATCTTTCTCTTTGGGGAAAATGGACCGAAGATATAATAAAGGAGACCTTGTCTGCAGCAGTAAGTATATTTTCGTTCAAAACAATAAAGGGACAATAAATGAGCTGATCAGACTGTTTCATGGGGTCTTTAAGCATTATTGTAATAACACAGAGTTAGACAGAATCACGGAGACAAATGAATATACAAATAAAAAAACAAGAGCGTGTCGAGGGAGAAGCTAATAGGTGACTCAATCAAATGACAGGCTGACATTTGCATATTTTCCAGCTGAACCAATGGACAACCTGGGAAA
>JAZGTJ010009006.1:0-20053 GCA_036877575.1 Botia almorhae | reverse complement strand
TATGTGTGCGTGATTGTTTTCTTCAGAGTTGCTAGTTGCTCTCCTCAAAACTTCCATTGCTGCTGCACGAATGGAAGCGCATGGTGCTCATGGGGTCTGACACGTATCCTGCGGGAACAGCATGCAACACAATGACTAACACGTCAAATGCAGCCGCCTACTTAGTGCAGCACATGCTGAAAACCACACAGAACTCATCATGAAGCTTAGTTCAGTTTTCATCCTGTAAACTTGTGAAATTGCAAACGTTTAACATTCGCTGCAGTAAATGCGATTCTGAAGCACATTTGCAGCATACGGCTGCATTAACAGATGAGTTGTATGTTTGAAGACACTGACGTTGGACACAAACCGTTTCTGTCGATGGGAGGGAACTGCATGTTTCTCCTCAACTCATCACGAGACAAACCCTGCGAGGATCTTCTGCCAGAGCTGTCAGAAAACAAAACCTTTATTCAACCATAAGATTAGTATCGGTTTACACCAAAGACCACATAACAAGCGCGATTCTTCGGCGAGATCAATTTTTAATGACACTAAATAGGATACACTTCTGTTTCCTTGTTGTTGTCATATCAGCTCAATGAAGCGGGGCTGGTCTTGGTCAGACGATCCTCTATTAAAATTTGTTTTCTGTTCAGTTATTCACAGATTTATGGCTCGTACAGCCCTGTGATCTGGATTTGGTCACCTAAAATGTCATGTTGCAAAGATTATGGGTAATTTAGACTCCAAAGTCCCTGGTTGTAATTTTCTCTCCTGGTGGTTATGTTGACTGTTGCCAGGATCTTCTCACAACACACACACACACACTCATCACCACCCATAAAGAATGAAGTGGTGACCACCAGCAAAGGTTCTCCGTGCAGATGTCATGCAAGTTTCATCATTTGCTTTCTTTTGTTTTCATGTCTGTCTCCGAGCAACGGTGCTTGGTACCGCTGTACTCAGCACTGTTGCGCAGAAGTGTTTTGGTTGGGCTGCATGGCACCAACTAAACAAAAGAGCAAGATGACCTGACACCTCCATTAATGCAGGCTATTGAAATGCCCCTATTTAAATTTATATATGTTTCTTACAATTGTCTCTGCACTTTATGACATGAGAATAGGCCGATAAAAGAGTATCATAACCATTTATGGTTTAAAGCAGTGTTCACTTTGTAGCAATTGATCGCAATTACAATCCTCGCAATTTTCAATATTATTTGTCTCTATGGCAACATTCATAATAGCTTACAATCTGTAACTTTCGCCTCTCTGCCACCATCTCTGTTTGAACCATAAAACTGCAGGTTACTTTAATTTTTGCTATGTGTGCTCAAGCCAAATGAAGCCAAATGGACATTATCCAGGATACCAGACCCGACCGCTCAAATTATAAATCATTATTGTAAGTTCACCGTTGCAAAGCGGCCTAAGGTACGGAGACCGTTTTAAACACTGATCTGTTATGTACTTGCTCAATAACTTTTTTATTTAACAAAAAATGAACGGATTGCAGCCCTAACATCAAAGAATGCACCAGAAGAAACTGGCTATAATAAACTGGATATCAAACAGGTATATTAAAATATATATTGTATTTGTTTTATTGGCTATATTTATTGCGTGCTACTGCTGTGATGGGTTCAAAGATGCATGTGTGCTTGCATATGTACTTTTGGCTCCAGAAGGCGTAGGCGCGAGCATTCAGGGCGTATTCCAACTCAAAACGGGAGCGTAGGGCGGCCACATGACTCCGCCCGGGACTTCCACGTGCCAACAGGCAGTCCGTGGAGGAAGAAGGTGAGAGCGAGCCACTGCTGTTGCTGGAGGCCGGAGACATCAGCTGGACACACATGGAAACACACAACGAATGTACAAGGAATTTTAAAGGTATAGATTAACCACACGTTATCGGGCAACTTTCTGTCTAACCTACCTCCACATTACTTAAGCATTCCTCCAGTTTGGCCACCACCTCAGAAAACTCGGGCCTTTCCTGTCACACAGAGACAGGAACAGAGAGATTGCAAACAGTCTCTGGTTATCCAATCAGCAGCTGAGCTGAAGAGGGCTCACTGATGGCTGCCTACGCATCATCATACAAAGAGGACTTCAAAAGACCAGACACACTGCTACTTCATCAGAGGAGGGCAAATAACACGAGGTGGAACGATATCACATTAATCATTCACAATGACAAGACAAGGAGCCACTGAGAGCTAAAAATATCCTTCCTGCTTATTTCCACCCTTGTATAATGTGCTGATGATGCATACTTAATATTTACTGACAGTATTTACAACTTAATCTAATTCATGTTAATGAATCGATGACATTTTTTATTCGGCTGGTTCTGTTAAGTTAAAAAATGCATCAAAAATACAATTTATACACATAGAACTTAAAGGTTTTCAGATGACTTTAGTTTGACGTTTTTATTGTCTCTACCACCCCATGTTGAGCTTCTCTGTTGATGTGAATTTAAAGCATTAATATTCTTATAGTCTTATATTCAAAAGCATTGCTCAGCAAAAGCTCTGTGAATAGTGTCAAAGTGCACTAGAAAGTTTCCAGCAAGCACCTGAGGGACCAGCTCTGAGGACACTGGAAAGTGAACGTACGGTACGTGAGAAAGCATGTGGAACGGGTTTGTTGTACAGAGACGTGGTGGTTGTCTAGCAACTAACGGCTCATAAACAGGAAAAGAAACACAAGTTGTTCTGAGCTCCAGTGAAAAAGAATTCTGGGTAGCCTGGCTGATTCTAAACAGTGCTACAGATATTTTGCTCTTGTAGTGAATTTAAAGGAATATTTTACGTATGTTTACGTACTTTATGAATGTTGAAGTCAAATACAGTCAAACTGACATTAGAAGATCGAGTTGAACACTGATCTGTCATGTACTTGCTTAATAACTGATTTTTGTTCATTTTCAACCCAAAATGTTTTGGATTGCAGCTTTAATTGAATCTAGTTGGTCTTATTTTTTGAGGTGGCGCAAGAGGGCTCAGTTAGGGCCAGATGTGGGTCACTCACCTCTGGACACACATTCCAGCCTCTCATTAGCAGTGCTGAGATGGGTTTAGGGATCGAGTAGCCAATCGGAGGCCGTACGTGGTGATAGGCCATATCTGCAGCAGCCGCAGCTATAAACAGAACAGATGTCATTTAATTATATTAATTTAAAAACTTTAACTAAACGAAAATGAGCAACATTGCTTAGCAATAAACCAAAATAAGTTGAAGCTGAGGCACTGATAATTATTAACTGAAAATAAATAAAAACTAAAAGTGAAGCTAAAATAAAAATGACAGCTAAATATTTAACTAAAGTAAACAATAAAATTAAAAATATAAACATTAAGCTAATTCTAAATATTAATGAAACTTTAAACAAAACTATAATAACTGCACAAAATGACAAAAAATGATTGTTGGTCACTGTTTAGCTTTACACAGAAGCGAATGTAAGGGTTCATTGCCTGGTTTGAGATGTGCGAAGGGAATCTCTCCGGTCAGCAGTTCCCAAAGGCAGAGGGCGTAGCTGAACATGTCTGCCTTCACCGTGTAACGAGTACACTGAGTAAACACCTCAGGGGCCATCCAGCGTAAATTCTGCAGCAGCAGGAGAGCAAAATGACAAACACCGAACCAAACGCTTGCTAAGCCCCACGGGCGTGGACACATCCCCCCGGCGCCACCTTTACGTGTTTGGTGACGTACAAGAGGGCCAAAAGCGTGATGTAAGCAGAATTCAGATTGCTAACTTAATGGATTGTAGGGGGTTGTTAATGCGATACCATTTCAAGCTGTTAATTAACGAACAGAATTAACCAAGCAAACAGAATCACTGGAGATGGCAAACGTACCCCCGGCTGTTTGGTCATATTGTCCTCGTCCATAGACAACAGGAAACGAGACTCTGCAGAACAGTACAGATACAGTTTCATTTGTATGTTTGCATGGTAACACTAAAATAAGGTTCTATACAATGCAAGAGCTACAAGGCAGATACAATGAAATTTAAGATCTGGCTTTCGTGTTATTTTAAAGGGACACTTCATGCAAAAATTGTGTTAAAGCTGCAATCCGTAACTTTGTTGGCTAAAAATAAACAAAAAAACATTATTGAGCAAGTACATTACAGAGCAGTGTTCAACACGGTCTCCTTACCTCACCCCAATTCACAACGATACGTTTATAATTGTTTATAATTATACTGTCTGGTCAGATTTCTCAAGAAATGTTAGTTTGGCTTAATTTGATTTTAACAAAGAAAAGTAACCTGCAATTTTATGTTTTAAACAAAGATGGCAGTAGAGAGGAGAAAGTTGGGGATTGCAGCTTGAAGTATAAACCCCTAAAAGTGTGTGTCTTTTCTCACCTCCAAAATCGGCCACCACAGCATGTCCGTCCTCATAAAGCAGAATGTTATGACTGCAAATACATCACTGAGTGAAGGGAGGTTAAAAACACAGCGCTCACAAAACCACGTTTTACCATTGCTGTTATATCAGACGAGAGAGATTGGATTTATACTGATTATGATGTAACAGGACGATTCTAATGAATGAATTATTGAACAAAGCATGATGGTGATGATGATGATGATGGTAATGACTAACCTGTTGAGGTCTCTGTGAATGATTGGTTGGGTCAGATTGTGCAGATACTCCATTCCCTTGGCCACATCGATGGCAATGATGAGCTTGGACTGCAGATCGATGATCCTGGATGTTAAGACATCATTAAGCGAATACCTACCCCTCCCCCACTGATCAATGCACACACAGCCATCATTCCAGCTCAAACAGATCGATGAGGTAATGGCCACCCTAAAGCCCTGCATATTAAGCGCTGAGACTGAGGTAGGTCTTAAATAATCCTTGATATTGTTTCATAGGTGACCAGAGAACTAATGTTAAGGTTTATCATTGAAAACTGAAGAAAAATGAAAAAAGATTGTGTGGGTCGACTAAGTGGTTAAAAGGAAAAACCTATATGACTTTTCTCTTCTGTGGAGCACTGAACAAAATTCTGTCTCAGGGCTTTTGTGTCCATACAATGGAAGTCAACAATGGTGCCGCTGTTGTTTGGCCACTAACATAAAATATGTTTGGCCACCAAAATGTCTTCTTTTGTGTTCCTCAGAAGCAATTGATGGAAGAAGTAATTGCTGGAAGAACTTTTATGTTTTGGTGAACTATCCCATTAAAGACGCCAAGTTTGCAGGTCCAAACCCCAGAAAAGGTGATTTATGAACTATCATTGTTACAACTGTTGGAATTGCATCTGCTGTGTTGCTATGAGCATTTTGGGGTTTCTTTGATGTTTTCGTGGGTTGCTACATTCTGGGTGGTCGCTAGGTGGCTGCGTTCTGGCTCAAGTCTGGTGCGTGGGATTATGGTCTCGCTTGTCTAAAGCATAAAAACAGTGAATCATGGGAGATTCTCACCTCTTCTGCTCGTGCAGCAGTGAGAACAGGGAACCTCCGGACACATACTGCGTTACTATGGCGAACTGACTGGGGTCATCAAGACACGCCCCCACAAACTGGATCACACAGGGGTGGTTGAGGCGACACAGGATAGAGACCTCCCGACAGAACATATCGGTGTCCGACTTCGAGCAGTATGTGTTTGCGCGATACCTGTGAAATAATTCAAAGGTGATGCAGTCTGCTTAGCTTTAACGATGTGGAAATCAAGTGTTGAATAACACTCCTACCGTTTAATTGCAACTATCCTATTGCGGCACCTTCCCTTGTAGACTTTTCCGAAGGAGCCTGCGCTTGCAAAGACACAGCGTTTCAGCCATTAGCCATTTTTAAGAAACAACTAAAAACTCATCTTTTTCGTCTTTTCTTCCGCGACTAATTTACTAACACACCCCCACTTCTACTTGGGGACAAAACAAAAATCTTTCTTATACTGTGTTGGAAAACCTGAGCCCTGTGTATAGCACTTATTCACTGTTGTCGCTTATTGTAATCGAAGTTGCTTCCTGTCCTCATTTGTAAGTGGCTTTGGATAAAAGCGTCAGCTAAATGTAAATGTCTTAAAAAGTCTTAAAGGGATAGTTCACCCAAAAATCTTTCATCATGTCTCAATGACTCTGTCATTTTAAATGCGTAGGCCTATAAGGTTGTTGCCTCTGAGAAACGCAACAAAAGATATTTTGAAGTACATTTTGAAGTCCTTCCATTGTATGGACACAAAACCACTGAGACATTTCTCTAAATATCTTCTTTTGTGTCTATAGAAGAGAAAGTCAAACAGGTATGACGTGTGAATGAGTAAATGAGGGGAATTTTTTTTATTTTGGGCTGAACTGTCCCTTTCATGGGGTTCAGGGAATACCAAGACATGTTGTTTTCTTAAACTGGCATACCTGAACCAATAATCTCATTAAACTCCAGTTCAGAAAGCTGAAGGTGGAAATTTGATGGCAGACTCGCTCGCAGCAAAAGCACATCCGCCTTCTCTGAGGAGAAAAGAAGGTCAACGGGGCTTCGTTTGGTTGATGAAACATCTTATGAAACTTTAATCATCTTTCATTAGCTTATGTTAACATATGCTCGTCAGTCATGAGAGATGGACGGTGCTGTTTGTCGTGCCTGTGGCGGATCCAAACGAAACGCTTAAACTGAAGCAATTAAACTGTGGGAGGATGTTTGGAGACAGTTTCTGACTCATTGACTCTCGGAGGATTTGGCCGATTGTGGGTAGCAGTATTTCAGCACATAAAAGAGTATCATAGCAACAGTGAATCTGTGAGTCAGCTCGGTGTGTGTGTGTGTTACCCTTAGTCATGCTTTTGATCTTTCCCAAGGGAGAGGGGACGGAAACATAAGATCCATCTGGAACCGGACACAATTTTCAAAACAACAAAAACAACTTTTTTAAACATATTTTAACAGTGTACAATAGCAGCAGAGTTTTGCATGCGGGAATGCAGAACACTGATCTGTGGCAGAGCAACTGCAGAGAGCGTCTCATACCCCCTCCTGGCTGAGAATACTCATTACAGGGTGAGTCGTCCTGCGGCCGCTTGTAGTGTTTCAGCAGAGTAACAATGGCATCGTGTCCTGACAGAGCACATACAAACACATCATGACAGACAGACATGACAGACACACAAACAGAATCTGTTACCTCTGTGAAAATCACAGAGAGAGAGAGAGACAGAGAGACAGATGCATTTCCCAGCTAACCTTTCTCATAAGCCCACATTAGGCATGTCTGTTCCTCTTTTTCTCCACTGGACCGGCTCGGGTCACAGGCCACCAGGTTCATATCTGCTCCATTGTCCAAAAGAAACTGGACCAGGCGGATGTGTCCATGGAAACACGCACTGTGTAGACCTATAGTTATATATATATACACACACACCAGTCTTAAAATCACTTCAAGACAAACTGCAGATGAGGAAAGTACAACTTTGATTTCACACAGATTAGGATTGTGCAGGAATGCTGTTGCCATGGTACCTGTGTGTCCATCTCGACCCTGATGATTGATGCTCAAGGCGTTCTGACCGAGCAGATACTGGACCATCTCCAGGTTCTTGCCGTAGGTACAGGCACTACAGAGAACACGTAGATCGTTTGTTAGTCCAGCTAGAGGACCAGCAGGTGTAATCCAAGATCAGCAAATCAAATTCCTTTGCTGCACTTCCTGTATTCCATATGACCTTATATGGCACACTATAGATTAAGGGTGGTTTATTTTTGTGCGAAGGCATCCTTGGTGGTCAGATGAAACCTCACCTATGAAACGCTGTCTCGCTGAAGATGTTCTCCTTGGACAGACTCTCCATGCCAGACAGCTGAATAATCTCTTTAGCCACCTGAAACTTTCCATTGTAGCAAGCTCTGATGAGGAATATACCAATACCATTAGAAACTCTTTAACTGCCTTCTGCATTACAGATTACTTAAAGGCATAACGCTCTTAAAATGACAAATTCTCTCATCATTTACTCATCTCCCTCAACTCTCTCCCATGGGAATGATTAAAGCTGCAACCTGTAACTTTTGCCTCTCTACTGCCATCTCTGTTTGAAACATATAATTGCAGGTTACTTTATAGACTTTTTTCAAGTCAAATGAAGGCAAACCGACATTTCCCAGGAAATCGAACCGACAGATGAAATTATAAATCATTAATGGAAATCAGGGTAAAACAAGGATCACGTTGATCTCCTTTTGTTTTGTTTATTTTTAACCCCAAAAAGTCACGATTCACAGATTGAACGGACACACGATGAAGGTGTGAGACCGCATCATGTACGTTCGGAAGAGCATGAGGGTGAAAACGATTGATGACAGAATTTTCATTGGTAGTTTGAAGTGGATTGTTAAGTTTATCTGTCGGTTTGTGTTGTGTGTGTGTGGCTGGCATCGCAGGTGAACTCACAGATGGAGGGGCGTGTCACCATAGATGTTGACACAGTGGGGCTGGACGTCAAAACCTCCCTGCAGCAGAAAGCGCACGACCTCGTGGTGTCCAAATCGAGCGCAGAAATGAAGGGGAACGTGGTCCTCATTGTCCTGAGCATTGACTATACAGAGGGAACAGATTCAAAATAACTAAAAATCTATTATCATTTATTCACCCTCAGGCTAATGTAAATTTAAGAACAGCACACCATGTCTGTAAAACTTCTACTTATATTTCATTCTATTTTCCATTTTATTCAATTTTTATTCTGTTTTCTATTTCTAATAGAATTTTTTCTTTATTTTCTTTTTTAAACTGTTGTGCGCTGACATTATCTTATTTGCTGTTTTTTGCACAATTTCCACAGGTGCAGTCATAGTTCCAAAAACTATAAATGCATTGTTTTTAATAAAATCATTATTTATTATGAAATCATAACGTTTATTAGAGCACAATGTAGTGCCTCAACTGTTATATATGTAACAGACATTTAATTCATGGTACGAGGCATTTGCTCTCACCATCAGTTTTACTGCCATCGTCCATCAGCAGTTTGACAATCCCCAGAAAGCCTTTAGCCGCGGCCAGGTGAAGCGGCCGGTCGCCCACCTCTCCACTCGCATTCACGTCAGCTCCAAACTTCATCAGCAGCTTACAGACCTGTGCCACGGGTAAAGCAGGAGAACACATGATTTATCTGATATGATCCCAGACGTTTATGATACAGAACAAACACTGACCTGCTCGTGGCCAAAATAAGCTGCAATATGTAGAGGAGTGAAGAAAACTGCATCTTGAACATTAACAGACGCCCCGTGTTGCAACAGAATGTCAACAGCCTTGACAGAAAAAAGCAGCCAAAACCCAACATGAGTTGTTTGTTACTGTACCTTTAAGACTTTAATATGTAAATTATCTATGTTATGAATATTTAACTTTTGGGCATCTTACACTTGTTAATTGGGGCACGGCAAGTTGATGAACATTAAATAAGCACCGATGTACAAATGTGGGTGGTCTTATGTTAATGTACTCGTAGGATGTCATAACTATCTGGGTTTATAAATGAACCGTTTTGGCATCTCACAGAACCATCACTCACCTCAAGATGAGCAGCCACTGTTGCTATATGCAAGGCAGTGAGGGCTCCATACCCCACCTGCTGAATATCAGCACCACCGTGCAAAAGTGCTGTAACCAGTTCAGCGTTATCCTGCGTGACAATTGAAACACCATAAATATGATGTATCGTACATCTGGGTATAAACCAATGTTAGATTCGGTAGACTGTATGCAAGTTAAATGTTTGCCTGCTGGAAAGTCCAAGTAACTTATTTTCGTTTAAACTACAATTTTAGTTACATCGTCACTTTAAATTCTGCAAAAGTGCATGTTTTGATCTTAAAGCTGCAGTCTGTAATTTATTTGGCAAAAAAAAAAAAATGAGTTATTGAGCAGGTACATAACAAATCGGTGTTCATTATAACATTTTATGTTAGTATGATTTATAATTTGAGCTGTTGGGTCATATTTCCTGGGAAATGTCAGTTTGGATTCATTTGACTGCAATTTTATGTTTACAACAGAGATGGTGACAGAGAGGCAAAAAATACGAACTGCAGCTTTAAATGGTCGCTGTTATTTTTTACATGCCTAACGAGACTTATTGCCAGGACATTCATAAGATTATTTATAAGAAGGAAAAACATCATCCTGAAATCACGCCTCGACTGACCTTGTATGCAGCCAGATGCAGAGCAGTGAATCCATTCCTGCTGAGTCTGGATGGACGCAGACCTTTCAGCATCAGGGATCTAATGTGAGCTTTATTCCCTGATGACACAAACAGTGACATTAGCACAGTGGCAATGACAGAGGCAGTGGTAATGGCAGTGGTAATGAAAGTGGCAGTGGCAATGGCAGTGGCAGTGGTAATGACAGTGGCCGTGGTAATAACAGTGGCAATGGCAATGACAGTGGCAGAGGTAATGGCAGTGGCAATAACAGTGGCAAGGGCAATGACAGTGGCAGTGGTAATGACAGTGGCAGTGGTAATGACAGTGGCAATGGCAATGGCAATGACAGTGGCAGTGGTAATGACAGTGGCAGTGGTAATGACAGTGGCAGTGGCAGTGGTAATGACAGTGGCAATGGCAATGACAGTGGCAGTGGTAATGACAGTGGCAGTGGTAATGGTAATGACAGTGGCAGTGGTAATGGTAATGACAGTGGCAGTGGTAATGGTAATAACAGTGGCAGTGGTAATGGTAATGACAGTGGCAGTGGTAATGACAGTGGCAGTGGTAATGACTGTGGCAGTGGTAATGACTGTGGCAGTGGTAATAACAGTGGCAGTGGTAATGACAGTGGCAATGACAGGTGGCAGTGGCAATGACAGTGGCAGTGACAGTGGCAATGGAATATAGTGCATTAAGCTAAATGCAAATGAAAGCTTAAGAGACGCATTCAATGTCAGAAAGCTATTTTGTTATGTTACTCTTTTATGACCCACTGTGTCAGCTAACCCCGGTCTTCACAACACTGTTTTAGTAATAAAGGCACGATTACATTTATGAGCGAGGCTTTCAGAACGAGCACATGACTGGATCAGAGCAGTTTTAATAAGGTTTGACTAACCTCCACAAACACAGCAGAGGTGAAGCAGGGACAGACCGCCTTCTGTTCGGTAATTCAGATTCACTTTATTAAAAGCCTCTTCAGAGCTGCATCATTAAAAAACAGAAATCAGTAAGTCGATATGATCAGCTGTGATACGGAGAATTACTCGTATCTGATTTACAGCCAATCAAAAGACAGACTCAGACATTCACTCTCTGTTCATGTCCAGTATTATTGTTATGGATGTCTAAGCCTTGCTCCTGATTTGCTGGAACCGTTTATACACTAATAATAGAACAACACAAAGATGTCGGACAATCTCACCTGAAAACATGCTTGAGTTCTTTAAACTCCTCTTTAATTCTCAAGTCCTCCTCCAGCCGCTCGATTATAACGGCGTACGACTCGCCCACCTTTTTTTTCCACTCATCTACAGCAAAAAACAACGACAACACTACATCAACACAACATGCACATTGTCTTAGCTAGCAGGGAACGTTCTCAGAACGTTCGGAAATGTTCTGTGAAACTTAGTTACCTCAGTGAATGTTTTTAAATGTTATATATAATATTAAAAATGTTGTTTTTAAGTTGTTAGTGGAACATTTTAAAAACGTTACAGAATATATGTTCGAATAACGTTCTTATAATAAGCAATCATGTAAATACAACATGTTCATTGAACTTTTAAAATAACATTTGTAACGTTTTTGTAACTAATGGAAATGTTAGGGAAACGTTCTTACAACCTAAAATGGACATGAATATCATAAAGAGGCCGAACCAGGCAGATTATTATTATAAAGCAGATCATGTTTACCTGTACATGTTTGTGTGGGTCTTGATTTGTAATTCCCCATTGAACAGGCTGGTTTGAACTCTAGTACGCGGTTAGCTTGAGGGAAAGTGTCGTGCTGTTGAAACACAACTCTGGCACAATAGGGGTGAGATAAAGAATCACGGCTCCGTTCTAAAAATACATCTGCCTCAGTGTGGAATGTGTGACAACAATGACAGCTGACCTATCTGAGGAGCTGTGGAGTGAAGCCACGGTCGATATCTCTATTCTGACAACAGGCACAGAGGAACGTCATCTGTGTTTCATTTTCTTTTCCTGTCTGCTGTAAAATCTGAACTTGGAAGTGACAAAAATAGACGTTTTGGTGTTTGGTAACAGAAATGCATTTCAGATGCACAGAATCTTATTCATAAAAAATAACTCGCTCATGTTTGAAATGTTGTTTATTATTCGATTGCTTTCAGAGACGGTACATAAGGCACAAATTCTGATAAAACTCCATCGTTATTCTTAAGAAAACAGTGAACTGATCTGCTTTTGACCCAACAAATTTAAACATGTTCCATTTTGGTAATGATGCAATGATAATTTACACACATTCTAAAATAAATCTGTGTCATTTCTCCTTGAGAATGTCTTCATAAAGTTCTTTCCTGAACTTCAGCATTTCCTCCAGGTTCTTGTTCTGCAGAGTTTCCTGCAGAGAGGTGAGTGTGGTATTTTTGGGTAGAGTGAATTTGGAACCCCCGTCCAGTGTCTTTATCATCTCCAGTGACATCACGAATGACTCCTTCAGATCTGAACACACGGGGAAAATACAGGCGTTCCACAAGCTACAAACCGATCTGTCTCCAGAGAACCTGACCTTCTCTGAAGACAACCCCCAGAGTCCAACACAGTCCTCCAGGCTGACCCTAAACAAGCTCAGTGCCTTCATATCCGCAGGACTGGCCACGTTTTTCTTCAGATCGTCTTGAACACCAAAAACCACAGTCACAAAACCCGTTTTCCCATCCAGGTTGACAGAGAGAGAATGTATGAAAATGTCGCTCGGCACCGAGAGACCTGAGCTAATCCAGCAGCCACTGATGATGGATCTAGAACCGACTGTAACCTCTGCATCAAGCCTGGAGTATTCCACAACACTTCCCGGGGATACGGTCACACTTGGGTGTAGAACGCTGTGCATGACACATGTTCTAGTCTTCCCTGATGGTTCCAAGCAACAGACACTAAAGGCCGCGGAAACCAACCCGAGTTCGGTTCTGAGACACGGGTCAGCGGTGAAGTGGAACAGGTATTCTTCTGTGGTGCCGACGTGATAGAACTTGGAGTTGTTTAGCAGAATGACGTTAAGTTCTGTGCCTTTAAGATGATGGAAAATCTTTCGCCGCATCTCGACGAGGCTGTTTTCTTTCTTTGTGACGTTGGCTGTGTTTTCAGTGTAATCCGCGGTAGCTGCTCGCCCCAGAGCTTGGAGGAAGTCCCCATAAGCATCGATTTCACATGTAACTGGGGCGATTTCACTTAACAGAGTCAGCAGTTTCTTAGCAGTCTCATAGTCAACATAGTAGGTGCTGTCGGTGTAAACAATCTCCTGTCCATCTCTACTGCACACTGCGTTACATTTGTGCATCTTCTCAATACTTGGCTTGTGCAGAAATTGAGAGCAAGTTCTATATTCCATGTCAGCGCTTTTGGGTTCCTCTGCTGGTTCTAGAACAAAAACTCCATGTGTGGTTCCGATGGACAGGGATGAGGGATGTGCCAAGGCAGTAAAACCTGACTGATCAAACACAATGTTCTCTTGGTCAGGAACACTGTAGAGCTCAATGTCATCTGCACAGGTCACCAGGATGCCTGGCTTCATTTGTGAGGGGAAATCCACATACATAGCAAGTTTGAGCTCCAGCATTTGATATATGGGGTTTCCCAGGGGCAGGGCTGTGAATATTTTACCCAGGGCGCTGGCATTGGGCAAACGCTGACTGAATCCTCCTGTATATATAATAGGTTGTATATAATAAATAAATAATAAAGAACAACATATACAACAAACAATATTATAACGCATAAATTCATATATTGCAGCATTCAGCTGAAACTTCTGTCTATACTTCTCTTGCATTAATTGACTACATTGACATTAATAAACTATTACTAATTCATTAAAATCTCATTGATATTATTAAGCATCTGAGTGCAAATTTCACAATTCAAATGTTTCTTTATAATAACTGCTAAACTGTATAATTTCTCACATAGCTGTGCTAATTCTCTTAATTAATCTGTATTAGTCTCTCTCTAATTACATAATAAAATAATTGCAACTCAAATCAACATTTTTATCTATTTATTTATGTTAATCACTATTATATGAAATTTAGTCGCATTTTTTTCCTTACGTACAGACTCATTTACAATCAAAATCTGCTGGAAAGAGGGAGGATAAATCTTCATACAGTCAGTACCTGCGTGTACGAGGAGAACTTTAAATTCTGACAGTGATTTGCCATATTTATCATGAAGGTTCTGCAGTGAATATAAAGTAGATCCTCCATTACCTGTGTGAACACATGCGTTATATATATATATTGTACATTACAACAAAAATGTCCACATGAAATACATTACAGTATTAAAAACAGGGTTTTAATTGTACCTATCTTGCATCCTGGAGGATCTGCAAAAACATGATAATTGATGGCAAGAGGCAGTTCGTTCCTCTTTAGCTTTTCAGCAATCTGAGTTTCATATGCAGACCTCTGCTCTTCATCCACTGCAGTAATCACCACCAGATCCCAGAATTCATCAGACCCGACTGCTATACCTGCGGACGTTTATTAATTGTACCATGGTTACTTTATGACTTCTTCATGTACATTGGTAATACCAGGAGGTTATTTGAGGTTCCCTTGGAGTAGCATGTAAATACTACAGATGTTTATGAAAATGGTAGCCAGTACCATCACTGTATCATACGGTCACAGTATTGTTAATAGGACAATACCTAGCTAACAGGGAACGTTCTTAGAATGTTGGCTAACGTTCTCTAACAGTTTTACTGACGTCAGAACGTTAGAACTTTTAATGTGCGCGTTATCGTATATATCAAAAACGTGTTTCTAAGGTTGTTAGTGGGACATATTATAAACGTCACAGAATTAAAACATTTAAAACGTTAAGACCACATCTAAAAAAATTTTTGAACGTTTCTAGAACTTTCAACATACCATTTTAATGTTTGTGTTACTCATGGAAACATTCTTACAACCTAAAATTGTTAGCTGGGTACACAAACAAAGAACAACAGAAAGCCTGCATGACAGAAACTATAACAGACACCGTACCCCTCATCTTGTTGAATTTCTCAAGCTTGTCCTTGGTGGACTTTTGCAGGTGGATATTTCCGCGGTCTGCCATCATGAGCAACAGCAGGTTGAACCTGTCAAACACTGTATCTCTACAGCACAAAACTACTTTGATCTCATTTCTTTTACAGACAAACTGTGAATTTACAGCGCAAAATCGATAATAGCGTTTGTACGTATCTGCGACAATGATCGCACGATATTGATCACAATAAACATGTTTCTGAAAGTCATTCAATCTGTCACATAAGAAACATCTCGCCTAACTTTGTGTACATGGACACTTCCGGGTCCAGTCACGTGACAAAGCGATGGCGTCATTACGTCTCCCCCTCTTTCTTTCTCACTCTCTCTCTCTCTCTCTCTGTGTGTAATTAGCTTAAATAACCAAAATATTTAATCTTATGACATAAAATCAAATTTCATTTTACTATAATAAGGTGATGCGAGAAAATATGTGCGAAAATGCTCGGAGAAGCTTCTTGGTTTTGCAGCCAGTGTTGTCATAGCAACTTTTATATCGGTTTTACAATAGGCGACAACTGAAAGCCAGGCACACAACCATGGTGAGAACAAACTGTTTTGAAAGCAATTTGAGAAGTTTATTTCATTTTTTCAAATCATTATTTTAATGAAACACGTAAATATGAGGAATATTACAACCCTTAATGTAAAGTGCATACAGTTTGACAACAAGACAACAAGTATTCAGGATGTTTTTGTGATATGAAAAATGTGTTCTTCAGAAGATTAAACAGCTGTAAATTTTTCAAAAAAAGCACAATGGATTCCCTGGAAGTTTATTGGACCTATTTAGTGAGTTGCTCTCAGGCCCTAATTTTGGATCGTGGTTACTGGACATCAGAGGATGAGAAAGCCATGAATCTGCAGGACATCGTGATGGTCAAATTGAGTCGCTTGCTTTTGAAGGATCTGGATCAGATCGGATCTTGCAGAGCACTGAGGATCTGCATCTTGGCTGACAACTTCCTCAGCCGGATCGAAGCTCTGATGGAATGCACACGCTTGGTTAAGTTAGATCTGAAGGGAAATCAGGTATTTGCTCATTGGATCTCTTTATTCATTTAAATTTGCTCCCCTAATATTTGCTTTATTTAAAGCATGGGGGTCCAACAACAGTTAACAACAATTTAGGTTGTAAGAACATTTCCCTAACGTTTTCATTAGTAACAAAAACATTTAAAAAAATGTTCCACTAACTACAGTTACACTTTTGATATTTATGATATATAACGTTCAAAATGTTTTGCTAATGTTATTGTAAGAAATATTTGGCCGAGGTCCTGCAGAGTTTAGCTCCAGCACACCTGCCTGGAAGTTTCTAGTAGTTATGAAGATCAGCTGGATCAGGTGTTTCATTAACGTTAAAGCTAAACTCTGCAGGTCACTGGTCCTCCGGTTCGACACCCTTAGTTTAAGGTGAACACATCACTAAAAATCCTCCCTCTGCTTAGATTGTTCAGCTCCCTGACGCCTCATGTTGGAGTCACATGAAAAAACTACAACTTCTGTATCTACACGACAACAACATTGGAACCTGGAACCATATTAGTGGCTTGTCTGGCTGTTCGAACCTGACAGCGTTAACTCTCTTTGACACTCCCCTCAGTTTAAAGAAGAACTACAGACACTGTGTGGTCAACAACATCTGGTCGCTGAAGGCCCTGGACAACTACGTCATCTCAGATGAGGAAATCATCCAAAACTGCTCGCTTTCCTTTCAATTTAAAGCAATGAAACCACACTTTCATGTCAGTCTGTATTCATCTTCAAAGTCGGTTGGTGCTCATTATTTACCTCAGTCTTTATGGCTTCTTCTGTGCTTATGTTTATATGAACTCTATTTTAATGTTTTCTTCACACCCAGGGTTCGTTTGAGACAGAGATAAAAGCAGTGTATAAAATAATCGCTGAGATCAACAGGATTCAGGCCTTTTATTGTCCTACGCTCATTTTGCAGCGATGGATTCGAGGCCATTTAATTAGAAAAGGTCTTGGGTAAGTATGTGAGGTTGCAGTGTTTTGATGTCTGGACATTTGCTGTGCACCATTTTACAAAGTAATCCTATAAAGTAGGAACAATGCATATTTGTTAAAAGCAGGGTATGCTTAAGTGGTTTAATTATATATTTTGATATACCCTGTCTTTAACAAATATCATCCAATCATTGCATTCGGTTCAAATGCAGTGATAGGATGTCCTACTTGCCTGTCAAACTCTATATGCTCTTGTGTGTTGGTGGAGGCGTGGCTTTGGAGAGTGCTCTGAAGGGAGGGCGGGATATTATGTTTTCAAATCTAGCTTGCTATTGTTAGTCTCTTCGAAATTGCCTTTTGTTTGCATTGTTTGCAAGACTATAAATTTTGCATTTACAGTCTTTGTGGTAGAAAGAAGCAAAAGGAGAAACCATTTATTTCCACCCAGCCTGTAAAGACAGAAAATGAGCAGCTATCATCGCCACAATCTCAGGAAATCATGGAAGAGGACGCCAAAGACCACCATGTGCTGGTATGCATTTGTCTGGTGAAAATAGTTACACATAGTGATTAACTTCATTACCCCTAAATAAACAAATAAATAACAGTTTACTTGTCAAAGGATTCGAGATGGACCAAGGTATGGTATATAATGTAAGATATGTGATATAATTAAAGATGTGTGTTTCTCACCCAGGGGCCTGGGGTCCCACTAGGGGGCCTCAGCAATCTTCCAATGGGGCCTAAAGATGGATTAAAATTAACACCATGAAAAAACGCTAAAACAGCTAAAAATCTTAACGCTTGGTTATTTTTATAATGAATAGCCATCTTTGTAATTATGCCAAGCACTATAATATTTTGTTGGGTAGAAATTGTGGGGCTCAAAAAGGGGACATCAAAAAGGTTGAGATCCAGTGATTTAGGGACTCCAGTGACTTCAGGTTTAAACATTCCTAGGAACATTTTATTTTCTGTCCTTAAAGGGACAGTTCAAAAATTCTGTCATTTACTTGCCCTCATATCATCATGTTTTGGGTGAAGTATCCATTTAACAGCTAAACCTGAAGCTATTAGTTTTCATAAACACAGCCTCTATATGCAACCTCTGTTCATATACATAAGCTCATTTTAGTGTAGTGCAGACATTTTGAGTGTTACACAAATGCAGTATTCTAGCCTCACTTGAATATGTTTTCTTTAATGCGCTGCAGTTTTACATTGTTATGTAATGTGTTTATGAATCAAAGGGACTGGAGAAAACAGATGCACTGATCAAAAGACTTCATGTGAACTTGGATAAGCTGATGCAAGCTGCCTACCCAGAGGTAAAATCACAGCATTGAAATAAAAACTGTAATTAAATTCCTCTTTCCAAGTCATACATTAGTCACACATTAGTCACTTGCATGCAGGTTTCATCCGACAGCCAACGAGACATGAAACCACCATATAACAGCACTCAACACAGGGAAAGTCTGAAAGCTGAAGTCCACCTCAAGACTTGCGACAAAGGTAAGGTACAACAAAACAAATATTGCCTTTAGTTAGTTAGTTATTCAGCCAGCTAGTTTATAAGTCAATTAAGACTGATTTGATTCAGTCTGGCTTTGAAAATCTAGATGCCAATGTGACTGCTGACCTCTGTGATGAAGAAATCGAGCCAAGAACCTTTCGTGTTTTGGGTCTGAAGATCCACCAGACTGAGTCATTGAGTAACATGTTACCACCTCGTAAACCTGTGGCACAGGACATCAGTAAAAACATCAGCCATGTCCACACCCAGAGGCCTGGTCCACAGCCCCTCCCCCAGCCTCAATCACCTGCCATTACTTCAACGAAGCATCTGATTGGTCGTGGCCAATACAGCATCAGCTTCACCCCATTCAAAGTCATTGAGAAAGCCCATCGAGCGCTCGAGAAAGCAGAGATGCAGAGGCACCAGGCAGAGAGAGTAACTGAACAGCAGATTGACCGTGAGGTTGCCAAAGGCCACCGCGATGACTTCATGGAGGCGAAGAGAACAGAAGCACATCTCCGTCAAGAGCATGACCAGGCGGACATGGAGAAAACTCTGACTCTGCAGAGAGCCAAGAAGGAACAAGACATCCAGCAGGCACGTCAGAAACGTGCCCAGTTCCTGGAGGACAAAAGGCAGAGAGTCCAACAGCAGGAGATGGTCTGCAGCTTCAGCAGACAGCACAATTCACTAGCCAGGGTTGTTCTTCGATACAGTATGTGGAAACGTGGGAATCAGCAATAGAAAGAGGAGGGAGTCATGTGAAGCAGTCATGCTGAGTGCCAAGTCACTTATGGAGAACCATGGAGAGCAAGAACAGTCTAGAATTTTACATTAAACCTTCAATGTGGGTAAACTTATTTATTATGTGGGTATTACTTGTTGTCTTGTGGTGCCTGTGATGGTAGAAGGACCTATGATGAGATTGTATTCTGTGCATTGGCATCTTCGCAGCTAAAAGGAAATGTTGTCAGAACATTGGCTAATGTTCTCTAAAAGTTCTCTCAAAGTTATCAAAAACGTTTTCGCAGTATTTTTAGCAGATCGTTTTTAATGTAGATATATCATTAAGTGGCTAGTGGAATGTTCTGAAAACATTACAGAATTTAAAAAGCGTTTAAATAAAGTTCTTAAAACCAGACAAAACGACCTTTCAAGAACTTTGAAAATAACATTTTTAATGTTTTGGTTATTCTAATGAAAACGTTACGGAAACGCTCTTACAACTTCTAACTGTTAGCTGGGTTGTCCTTTTCGGTAGGAATTAAAATATCCAAAAGATTACATAACATCACCGTCAACCCAAGATGTCTCCCGAA
>JAZGTJ010009005.1:0-20059 GCA_036877575.1 Botia almorhae | reverse complement strand
TGGAGAATCTGGATTGTAAAGTGTTCAGACTCTGCATGGAGAATCTGGATTGTAAAGTGTTCAGACTCTGCATGGAGAATCTGGATTGTAAAGTGTTCAGACTGCATGGAGAATCTGGATTGTAAAGTGTTCAGACTCTGCATGGAGAATCTGGATTGTAAGCGCTTTAGTCTTTTATTTATTACAACATACGCATCTACATCTTCAGGAATATTATTAGACATGTGGGTGTCTGCAGACGATGCTATTAAATTTCACCTTTCAGCAGGTTAGTTTGGTACAAACAAGCGCAACCTGTGCCGTATCATTCACTCTCGGTCGCATTTTAGCATGAACCATAATGACGAGCTTCCCGGAGGATTCAGGAGGGATTTGGGGAGCAGTTCTGGGTTCGAGTGTGAAGCGGGTGTGACCTGATTGATTGTGTTGTTATTGTTAAGGACTCTGTTCCGTCTGCCTGCGGGACTCTCCCTCACCATTCATCTGCTCGTCTGTTTGCTCTGGCACTCATAAATTTCACAGGCGGAGCTGAGCTCTACTGGGAGCTTAAACAATTGCCTTATTGATGGATGCCCACGTATGAGCGGAAAGAGGCATTATAGAAGCTGCTTACACCCTGTTAATTTCCTAGTGTGTAGGTTTGTAGTTTGTAGGTATGTTTCTTAACATATATATGTATGTGTGTGTATGTCACACACACATACTGTATATAATGTGTATCCATATATTTGTGTGTATATCTATTAATGCTTTACTGTGAATGCATGTCAACTTAATATCAGTTTTAATTGTTATTATTATTATGACTCATCAGTGGTGCTGTATGGCGGTTGTTGTTAATAATGGGTCACGACCTGAGAATGGGAAGCAGGTCTGTTAGTCACTGCTGAGAAAATAATGCTACATGCAAACTTCCACGTGAAACGGTTAAGAAAATCGTGCACAAAATGGCTAGTTTTTGTTTTCAGCTTATGTCTTGTGAATAACTGCGTGTTGTTGGGCCTGTGTGCGGATTGTTAATAAATGCCAACGGATGAAAGGGTCTTGGAAAATGTCTTAGACAAACAGGGAATGTTCTCAGAACGTTAGCCAAAGTCATCAAAAATGTTGGAACTTTTTAGTAGAACGCTATATTGTCATACAAGGAGTTTGTGGAATGTGTTAAAAACATTACAGAATTAAAAACAAGCTTCAATAATGTTCTTATAACCAAACAGCAACGTAAATACAACTTCTACAAACGTTTTTGTTACTTAATGGAAACGTTAAAAAATGTTCTTACGACCTAAATTTGTTAGCTTGGTTGTGAATAGATCCAGTGTGGTGAAGCGATTACGTGCACGAGAGAAAAGACCGAGTGAGGTCAATGCATTGATTTTTGACGTGTCAAAGCGTCTGTGTGCGCATGTCAGACAATTGTGTGTAATTGCCTCACACTAATAAAGCCATATCAATCCCAAACGCTCCCTCACCTCAGCAATGCCCTCCTTGTTTTGTGTTTTTCCTGCTAAGCACAAATGCCGCACACATAACGTTTAATTCTTGCACGCATCAGCTCGAGGCACGCAGCGCGTCGGTGGGGTGCTGGCGGAATGGAGTGCTGAAATATTTATTAAGGTGTTGCATATTCAGCCCGAGGTCCTTTGTGAGTGCTCTTGTGATCTTCCGCAACACGTTCGCAGATTAAATATTGATGGCGTTTAAATAAATAGGCGAGCGGCGCGGCGCGACTCAAGAGGATGGCGCGCTGAATAAGTGAACATATCGGGGTGGCTGGAGCGCGTCTTTCTCAAGAGACGCGGGAGTGATGGGCTTACAGCGCCTGCGGGGGATATTCGCTGGGTCTCGCCTTCATAGGCGTTTAATACTCCGCAATGACGAATTTAAAATGGATTCATAGACGGTGTGCGCGTTTACGCATCTGTCAGGCGCTTTTATCCAAACGACTTGCGGTGCATTGAAAGAACGTGCGCATTTTCCCTGAAACTGAACCCACGTGATCCGGGCGTCGCTGGCGCTACCAATCGGTCTGCAACACCAGTCCACTGTTTTAAACAAATATCCCAACCAACAATTTTAGGGTGTAAGAACATTTCTCTAACGTTTCTTTTAAGTAACGAAATTAAGTAACGTTCCACTGATTACTTAAGAATAACGTTTTCGATATATATATTATATATAATGTTTAAAAACAAATCTACTTACATTATGCATAAACAGCACATTACTGTTTTTAATAACTTTGAGAGAACTTTTTAGAAAGTGTTAGTCGATGTTCTTAGAACCTTCCCTTACAGTTGATCAAAAGAGGTTTCTTATAATATTTGAAAAATACCCCACGGAAATGAAAATATGAGTTTAATTGCTTTTAGTCTTTGGCTGTTAGTGGCAAAACATTTTGACTTGTCAAATCAAACTCTAAATGGAACTTAAATGAAAATGTCATATTACAGTTGTTGAAGATTAGCTGCAAGGCACTTCATTGAGATAAACTGTTTTCACACTGAAACAGAACAGCGTCTGGTTGTCCGGCTGGAGTCCCACCGCAGCTTTGATCAGAGGTTGTGGGTTAACTCATGTTGAGGGGCTTCTTTTCAATCCCTCCCCCTCTCCAGCATTGTTTATATGACAGGCAGCCCCGCCCCAAACTCACGCCATTGGAACTAAGCCGCCTGCGGGTTTTGTGATTGGCTTACGTGCTTGGGCTGCACTCAAACTCTTTATTGCGCTTTCCAAAGCTTGCAGTTGTCACAGACACAATGCATTTCATGTACGCCGTTGCAAAAGAAATCGCTTTAAAGCAGTTTTAAATCAGATTTGCAATGGAACAATTAAAGTCTGATCCAGAGTCAGACCTCCGGGATATGCACAGCCTACATGTTACCAGAAGGTTTGTGCGTGCATGGAAAGCTACAGCGCAACCGTCTCAGATTTCACTTAGAAAATGCAATGATGCGCAAGAGTAATTCACCTGGATGAGTAACAAATCAATCAAAAGGAATGTTAAATAAAATCTCTAATTAGAACTGCTAGAGAGAGAGAGAGAGAGAGAGAGAGAGGAAAATGGAAGAGAATCTAAACCTTATACTGCATTTTGGATGGTAGCCAGATGTCTAAGGCATGCATAACATATATTCATGCATACTGCACATGATATACAGACAGAAAAGCATTCTTAATGGTTCCATGTTCATTTCAAAGACATAAACAAAGACACGTCAGCCCAGACTCTAACAGGGTATAGTATTGGTTTAGAAGATGTTCTACAGAGTCACACCCGAGCCTGGACCACTCGCTTCCTCTAACCTACATTGAGAAAGTGAAGACAACATCAGAAGATCACTCACTCCGATCTTTCCACAAGGATAGAGGAGCACCGTGGGGATTCAGCACCATTTCTAACACTTCATATTACATACAGCAAGATAATGAGATGAATTCCAAAGCTGGTTTGCATGAAGGTCTCGTCTTTCTGCCCCTGTGTGTGTATGATTTGTTGTCGAGTGTATAAATAGTGATCTTTTGGCTGTCAGGCGGAGGCTGGCACAGGTCTCCAGGGAGATGATCCAGTTTTAAAGATCCCCTTAGGAAATATGGAATCCCTAATGGAAATGCACATGCCGTATAAAAATACAAGCGGATCTGCGGAATACTGTACATTTATTTGACAGTGACTCTGTTAAGCCCCACAAAGACACGCTGGAAAAAACAAACTATTCATTTGGACAGCGTTCTGCCAATATTTGGAAGGACAGTCAATTATTAAAAGAAAACAAATCTTTGCTCTGCATTTCTGTGTCACTGCAGAGACAACCAGATGTTTACATATTCACTGCGTTTATTGTTAACAGTTTGTTAACTGTGACCGTAGGTACCCAGCTAACAGGAAACATTCTCAAAACATCGGCTAACGTTCTCTAAAAGATCTCTTAAAGCTATCAAAACATTCTTGCAGTAATGTCAGTAGATTTTTTCTAATGTTATGTCATATCAAAAGCGTTGTTCCTCCACTGTTAGTGGAATGTTTTTAAAACGTTACAGAATTAAACAACGTTTGCTATAATGCTAATACAACATCTAAAAATCTGGATATTTACAACATTTAAAATAACAATTTTAACATTTTTGTTACTTAATGGAAGCGTTAGGGAAACATTCTTACAACCTCAAATTGCAGGCTGGCTTTTAGCAATCATGCTTACCTATTTAAACACGGCTAATTAACATTGACTGATTATATGCTGCCTTCATCCTCTGAGTGGCATGTCTCAGATTTCAGATCTCCTGCAATAGAGCCAAAAACTGAAGCTTCATGTTCAAAGATTGTTTTATCTCAAGATGAAGTTGGACACAATTGATTGAATGGCTGTGCTGAGTTTCAGAGCGAGTGTTGCAAACATGCTCAGTCAAGAGGAAAATTCTTCTATCTGCCAAAAGCACCATACACAGACACCAAACAAACTCCGACTGTTCGCAGATAAGATTGAAACTGACATCTGAAACACTTGAGAAAAAAAACACAATGAATGTAGATGTTTCATATCTAAAAGGTTCAACAAAGACACTTTTATGTCGCTTCTTTTATTGAGAGTGTGAACCCATGTGTTCCGTTTAAAGGAATCGTTTAAAGAGAAATATTCATCGGGTTTCATATTGTTAAAAATCTCGCATAACTTTATGTATTGAAGATTTAATTGTGTTGCTTGCTGCCGGTTTCCTTGCAATTCAAGCGTTGTAAATGACATTAAAGGTGCATACAAGTTGTCCTTAAAACTTACGCAACCGTGACTGTGCCTCTCTAGTGCCATCTCTGTTTGAAATGTGGAACTGCAGGTTACTTGCAGAATTCTATTTTTAATGTAAATGACAAGTTTAAATTCTAAACAACCGCTGTAGGAACAAGCTACATACACTGCACCATCTACACCACCCGCACGCGTGATATAGCAGCCGGATCTTCTTTCTGTTCACAGATGAATATTTCCTGGGAAATATTCGAACCCGACAGCTCATATTATAAACTATTATTATATAGACTTAATATCTGATTAAAAAAAAAACAAATTCATTCATTGTAATGGCATAGAAACAGAATGTCCAGCACAGTCTAAAGCATTTCTCTCTGTTTTCCACAGAAGACGAACTGTGACATCATGTTTACTATGCAGCTGCTCACAAGACCAATCCCAGCATTAAACGGTTTAACAATAAACAACAGTTCTCTAAGTCAGTGTGACTTTATTAGAGCAGAGCGTGAAATGTGACCCGCCTCACGCTAGGAATACACTGCACTGAAAACCACAGTCATTTACAACCTCAAATCATCGATCCTCAAATCATGGTGCCAAAAAAGTCTCCGCATGAGAGACTTCGGAGGGCAGCTAATTGGGAGCGAGGCCTGACGCGGTTCGGATCTGTGCGGTGAAAATCCCCCTCTCTTTCTAATTAATACCGGTGGGCTGTCGCAGCCTCCGAATGTGAAGTCATGACAGACGAGTGTGCATTCGACCATAGAGACTCACCGACATGAGTGTGTTTATATTGATGCCTCGTTCTCAGAGATGTGGTTGTGTGTCTGCACCAGAGCTGACTGGTGCACGACACTTCCAGCATAACTCTCATCGACTGGTTCTCGTAACACGTGCAGAATTTAACCTGAAGTTGATTATAATAGAAAGCTGTTGTGAACGGCGGTGTTTAACCGCGCCGCTGTTTGAGGAATGAATAGATTGACGTGAATAGAAATACAGAAATAGAATAGAATTACACGTTTAAGCATAAATAGAAATACAAAAATAGAATAGAATAGAACAGAAATACATGTTTGAGCGTGAATAGAAATGCAGAAATCTTTACAAATGATTTTCAATGACCCACGCCTCCACTGTCTGACTCTAATCATTTACATAATAATAATTTATAAATTATTTGTCATTATTTGTCAGATTTTCACAGCATTTCAACAAATGCAGCCTTCAAGATAAAGAGTTATTTGATGTAAGCTGTGATCAGAACATCACTACAAAAAAACAGGTTATGTAAAAACAAAAATTATTAATATAATAATTAATAATATTAATGCAGCTGTTTCTACAGTAAATTTAGTTTATAATCAGAAGAGGATTTCTGACTCTCAATAAAACAACAATAAATGTGTATATTAAAATAAATAAATTTTAGAGTGATTAAACGTTTCCCAGACATTCTAATTATATTTGATGGTGATTCATTAAAAGTTTTCCAAATAATGTGCATGTGATTAATGATGAGTCATGTAATTCAAAGTTTTATTACTGAATAGATTTCAGAAAGGAAAGTTGATGATTTTATTGAGATTCTTCAGGGGGTTACAAACAAATTAGGCAAGATGATGTATGGACATATGGATCAATAAATAAAATCAAACGGCAACTGTAATGACAAAGTATGGTTTGAAGTTGTGAGATCTACCTGCACTCAAATCCCACCCATTAACATTAATCGACATTAACTGTCCGTATACATTCAGCAAACATCTCTATAAATCAAAAAGAGAAACTGCTAATTTGTGTATGAAGAATGCTCAGGTTTTACTGCCTAAAAAATACAAGGAAAGAAAAAACACACGGGATAAAAAGGGAGACGCCTCTGGGGGAAGCAGATGGATCTCCGTCACCTGCCCAGCTTTGAAGTTCTTAAACCTCAGCAGGATGTCCACCAAATGAGGGCTCAGATTCTGTTTGATGCCATTTTTCCCCTCTGCATTGAGAGATAAAACAAGGCGAGGAGATTTGTCTTTATTATGTGTAGCCGCAGTAAGATCCTGAGAGCGAGATAATGAAATCTGAGGTTACAGCCGCATTTCATAATATTGTTTGCTTAGACTTTTGGGTCGCTGACTGAGTTGGGAGGAAATGAAAGTGACTCGTCCATTACAAAGACACTATATTTGTATTAGCTATATAAGCCACTAAACAGAATTCACACAAACTCTCTCTTTCTCTGTCTCTCTCTCTCTCTCTCTATATATGTGTGTGTGTGTGTGACAGGAATTGCTCACTCAAAACTTTGAAACTTTGTTAAAAATGTTATTTTAAAAATTGTAGATATGTTCAAAATGTCCAGAAAATGTCTGTTGTATTAACAATAATGTTTGGTTAGAAGAATGTTCTTTAAATGTAATTCTTAAATGTTTTTTAAATGTTTCACCAACAACTTATGAATAACGGTTTTGACATATATAAATATAGAAAATGTAGAATGTTAAAAACGTTGTTACTGCAAGAACAACGTTGAAAAAACTTTTAAGGAACATTCTGGGAATGTTCCCTGTTTGCTGGGAAGACCACCCCCCACACCTCAAAATAATAGCATACTGGTTTTGAAACGACGGGAGGGAGAGTAAAGGATGATGTCATTTTCAGATGTTTATGTAAGTGTAAAATATCAGCTCACCGTGAGGTAAATGTCGCATTTGACACGGCGCATCACTGGTCGATGCGGTCAACTGTTCGACCGCGCTGAGCTTTTCATGAAGTAGCAGGTCATGCGATGGTCAGGAGATGATGTTTTCTTCCACAGCTCCTCAGGGTCCAGTGCACGTAGTAAATGAAACGCGTGCCATTATTTACCAGACACTTTTCAAGGACCTTTGGCTCCATCTCCCATCAGTGTCTCATCTATCTTTCTGTGATTCTTAGAAAACACCGTTTTTTTGACACAGGGTCAAAGAAAAATGTCCATCCCCGGACCACGATGCCTTGCCATGAATCCAGTCTTCAAACACCTCAGCTGAGGGCTTCATTAATCGACTTTTGGTTTGATTTACTCTGCAAAATCGTAAGGAGTTATTCCTGGTTATTCCTTAAAGCTTTATATTCCACAGGAAATAAGAAAAATACTAACATGAAACGCAGCTTGAATCAAACTCAACATTTGTTTACACGGCCAAAAATCAGCCTTTAGCCATTCTGTGATGATTCCTGTACATTACCATGTCTGTTTATAATTCCTCTCACGTCATAGTATTTACTAAGTTAAATTAATATAGTGGTATAATAAGATTAATAAATAAAGATTAATAAAGCTTTATTGTCTGCTACCCGGTCAGGTTTGCATTAATTTAGTTATTCTGCCAGCCTGGACAAGCTAGTGTTGCTCCAGTCTAACCAGCCGGCACGTGATCAAAAAACCCCGCAAGACCAAAAATCAGATTGCTGGCTAAGATGAGCAAACTGGCTGGCTGGATTTTTTCTTGTCTTTTGCAGCAGGGTTGTTTTGAAGGACAAAGGTTGGGGAACGTTCAGCATGGGGACATGAACTGTGCTATGGGTGCACTCAGCAGTAGGGTGTGCTGTTTTGTAGCTGAATTCCACATGACCCGGAATTGTGGGGTTATGTGAAACCCACTGATGTCCTAGTCAGTTCAGTGTAAATGATATAACAACACTTTAGCTTTGATCTGAAAACTCAAAGAGGAACGTCTGGTAAAATAAATGGATCTTTATTATTTAGGGCTGAAGTCATCCTGTGTTATTTTGTTCTAACTGATCATGAAACATTTTACATTTATGCATTCGGCAGATGCTTACATCCAGTTTGACTTACAGACCGTGGGTTTCCCTGGGGATTGAACCTGTGACCTTGCTCTGCTAATGCCAAACTCTTCTACAAGAATGTTTATTGTACAGGAAATACAAAACGAATATAAATTATACAGATGCATATGATACTGGTAATTTGATGAAAATTTCAGATATATGCAATGTCATGAATACAATAAAGTGTGACTGTCAATAATAATGATTGGGCTGCTTGGACAGACCCAGTATCTCCAGAAGCTCCACATGTGCACATGGCACAAACATTCCAATACGACAACCGCGCTGCCACTTATATCTACTGATGGCTTGAACATAAGGTGGATGCTCGTGTAGTGGGGACAAGCCTCCTCCAAAGTAACATTTGATTGCAAATGTGACACTCAGAATTCAAGTGCGGAATCTTGACACTCCAGTAACACACGAGCACAAAGAAGAAAATACCAAATGACATTGAAGAAACGCGCAGCATTCAAAATCAAACGACCAAGCGCAGGACTCGTCGCTCGGTGCCACTTTCCTCGGTGAATTTGGGGCGTGCTCTCAGTTAGAGGTAGCCTACATCAACATCATCAACTGCGCGCCTCGTGGTGCCACAACTGCGCACTGCATCCACTCTGCGCGACTGCTGGAGGTGGAGATGCGCATCACATATAACTAACCAACCGCGGCTGCCTCTGTCCACTAGTCTCCTGGACCACTCTGCTGGTCGAAACCGGGCACGTGTGTGCAGTGGATACGCCGGGGCTCTGTGATTCGTGGACTAATTGCGGGGCGCTTTCAGGAATACGAGGAGCATCTCCGTGCGGCGAGAGGGAATAAAGCTCGTTTTCCGACCCGTCTCCGCGTGCTCTTCGATAATTTGTTACTTAAGTGAGACACCGATATCGGAAAGATGCTGCCGACGACACTAGGAGGTTAAGAGGTGCTGAGATTCATCCCGCCACTGAACATGGAGTAAATTCCGTCGTCTTTTCTTGTTTTATTCGGAATACGGTGACCGGTATCCCATCGCGGTGAGTTGATCCATTGCAACTGCTCGATTATTCACATATAAGTTGAAGTGATCGCAAGCGCGTGCAAACGAACGTGTTTTGCAAGTTTAATCCGCGATGTAAATTTTGTGTAAATGGGTGTAACGTTATGTAGTAGGCTACACCATTGCAAATATATAGTGCTTTATGTTAACACACGCGTAAGCACATTTAAAAGGTCGCGGCTGCTGGCCAGTGCCGTTGCGATTGCTTTCTGATTTTTCGCGTGATAATCTAGCCACGACCCCGATGAATTTTACTCTTACGCAACGCACGGGTAACGCGTGCTTTTGGGTAGTCTTTGATTGGGGGCGTTCACGTAGGACGCATTCTGTGCTGTTGTTTAATTGTCTGTCTCTATACACATGTGTCAGACGCTGGCTGTCGCGTCTCCAGCGTCGCGTTCTTAAGGCGGCAGTTAAAAACAGTTCAACTTTCAAACACGACCGCGTTATGTTTCATTCCTCCGCCGTGCGTCCTGCTGGTTTGGGACGCGTCCTGCGTAAACGTCCTCTAAAGGCACCAGGCAGCGGCTGATGCGGTTTAGGGTAACGACGTGTGATTTATTTGGAGAGTCGCACACCGATCTCACTCATCTGGAGCACAGATACACACAGGGCGCACAAATCGCTCTTACTGCGGATAACTTCCGATGCCCTCTGACTCGATGCTCAGCTGAAGACACGATATAAAGGATGAGAACGACGAGATGTTGCCCATGTCTTCATCTCCATTAGTTCTGATTAGTCACCCGTTACAAAAAATCCCTTAAATATTCCATTATCTGTCACAGTGTGGAAGGTACAGAACAGAAAGGACACGGGAAGGCATCCACAATGACACAGAAAGATAAACTGTGAATAACGGGGTCACATAAATCCTGGAAATATCTGGGAATATTAAAATTGAGATTTTCCTGACCTGGAAAAGCAAGGAGAACAATATTAAAAAGTCATTTACATTTTCCCAGTCACAACATTTTCCCAGCTGTGTTTTTTGTGAGTGCTTTACATCATTCCCTCCATTGAGGGTATTTTTTAAATGATTTGCTCGTCTAATACGTCAAATGATTTAAATCTATTCATTTCATAAACCTGATGGAAATCCATACCTGGATGTCTATACAATGACGTGTAAAAATAGGTTTATTTCGAATATAAATACAGTTCATTTACAATAAAGCAATCGTAAATGGCTGGAAAAGACGCTAAAAAACAATTGGTGAGGCCTGGAAAACCCATAAAAGTATCGACAAGATGAGAATGGACATATAATACTTCAGTGATTGCCGTTTGATGTGGGCTGCTTTCTTTAGTAAACCTCTAAACAAGTGTTACCAGGATCAATAATCTATCAGTCAGTGTCTGCGTCGCCTGCTGTATAATCTCACACAGGTGTGACTGAGCTTTGACAACTTTAGTGCCATTCCAGTATGTTGTAGGAGAGAGAGAGAGAGAGAGAGAGAGAGATCCAGCTCCATCCACACCACATCTGTTATTGAAATGGGAATGGGCTCTTCTTCCCTCATGCGTTCATGTTTATTTATATATGCATGGCTCATCTCATTTTGTTGCTAACAAGCACAGCCAAATTAGAGGTGAGAACATTGGGAAACAGCAGAGTGCGGGATTGAGTTCGAACCTCTCCGCAGTGCTGTCTGGCTTCCTGTGGGACTATTTACAGCCCTCATTGTGCTCTATAGAGTTTATTTAAAGAGTAACTGAAGATAAATTTAAGCTGGAGAGTGGAACTCATGAGAGCACATTGTTGGTTTATATAACAGGGCATGTTCTCCCCACTGACAATTTATGGTGGTCAGAACGTTTCGCTAGCGTTTCCAATAAATGTGTTAAAATGATTAATAATTTTGAATGTTCTAGAAATATGAAATATAACGTTAAAAAACGTTTTACTGATGTTACAGCAAGAACGTTTTGATAACTTTGAGAGAAGTTTTGGAGAGAAAATTACCCAACATTTTGAGAACGTTCCCTGTTAGCTGGGTTAGCCATTAGTATCCATCTCTCTCGATTCTGCTCCCTACATCCTGTTTTGCAAACTTGTACATTTGTCTCTCTCTGTATCTCTCTGTGTTATTGCTTTTTGTTCCCCATCACTGTCTGTCGAGGCGTAAGGCAGGAATTCTGGGGGAGGAAGGGGGTAATCTTCTAGTGTAATGGTTGTTTTGTGGTCTGGATCTCTGGCTAGCATCTTCCAGTCTATTAAGTGCACTTCAGCTACTCATTTGGTTCCACATTTTCAGCAATTCTGTGAAACACTCCACAGCCTTAGACAAAAGAGGAATATGTTTCCAGGAATGTTATGTAGCTCTCTGTTATGTTGCTTTGGGCTTCGTCTTTGTGTGTTTGTGTGCTACAGCAGAAGAATGTAAGAAAAGCTTTGAATAAGCGTGTGGTTGTGTTGTGTTTGCTCGGTTTAAGGCTGTAGATGTATTTGCGTCTCTTTATGTGTTCACTGTTGACCACTCACACTCGACTCAAGCCTCATGTTTTATTGAATTCAAGCTCTTTATGAGTATTAAGACATACACATTCTCTTAAAGGAGAGAACTTCCAAAAAAAAGAACAAAATCTGTTATAGTTTATTTTGACACTGTTCCAAAACCTTTTCAAGTTTTTTTTTTAAAAAAGAGACATTTTTAAGAACCTTTTTTCTATACAATGATCCAAAACGAAATCTGAAAAAAATCAGATTTACAGATATTATCACTACATACTGTTCTTGTGTTTCTCTGAAAATCAGAAAATGATGACAGAATGCTGTTAATCTGATTGTGTCTGATTATTAGTTGGATTTAACATCATTGCAGTGCTGTTCTCACTTGAGTATAATGGTCTGATGGTCAGGCCCGGAACATGATTTTTCATTACTGGCAAACACACAATATTCAATCAGCTTCACCACAATGATGGATGATTTGTAGCAGGAGTATGAAACCGACTCCCAATTCGAACAGTTAGTGTCAATCCAAGTACCGCAGAGCGACTGATCTTGAGAAAATATGATCTACAGTGATGCTCGTAAGCAGTGTGTGAAAAGATTCCAAAGTTTGTACCCAGCTAACATGGGCCAATCTTAGAACATTGGCTAATGTTCTCTAAAAGTTCTCTAAAAATGATCAACGATAGTAGAATATACAGTTTTTTAGGTAGGCTAAGTAGACTTGGTAGTTTTTTAACATGAGAAGTTTTTAACATGTTCTGGGAACATTCAAAATAACATTTTTAAGCTTTTGTTATTTTTAATGGAAACGATACAGAAATGTTCTTGCAAATTAAAATGGCTAGCTGGGTTGTTAGCAATCTGGGGTTGAGTGTTTTGATCAAGAACGCAGTAGTGATGGTTCAATGTTCATTCCTTGTGGGGACTGAACTGGCAATCTTTCAGTTACAAGCCCACCCCCTAGAGCCCAAAGGGGTGACCATGAATTTTGGCAAGAGAGACACATTCTTGGATCAGCAATGGTTGTTGGTTCTGGAACAACATTCTAGTCAAGCAAACATATGCTTAGCTCTATCCTTAACTCTAAACTACCTCTAAAACCAGAGATTAACGATTGGTTTATTAGAACGTTCCAGAACCAACCCTAACCGGACTCCCCATCCACCTCTGCCTTAAAATCTAAAACCTACCCTGAAATCTGATTGGTTGAAAATATTGTTGCTCAACCATCCGCAAGGATGTTGAAGCAGGAGCGCATTCTGCTTGACAAAGTCATTGTCACTTAATAATGTTATCCGCCTTGATATGTAAGATTTACAGAGAAACCACAGATGCGACATTTATAGCCTAATCAGCATGAAGTGACAGAATTATTTGATGATTGGCTGCAAATACAGTTTTCATCATCAGCCAGTGGGCTGTTGTCATATCGCGCACTACAATCACAGACCGCTCGCCGCGTTCGCCAATGCACCCACTGCGACGCCGATGAACGTCCATGCAATACGTGCCGTGTCCGATTGTAACCACATATAGAGGGTTTCGCATGCTGTTGCAGCCTTTAGTGTATTTTTACACATTTGAAATCTCATTGTAACCCAGCCCATACCCCCACATCCACCCACCCCACAAGATACTTTGCAATTACACCGGCCCTTTGGGAAAAACACACTCCTTTGACAACCTCTTCTATCAATTATATGCCAAAACAATGTCCACGCTAAACAACGAGTCATCTCATTTACTGGGGAAATAGACGCATGCGACGCTTTTCATTGCATAGCGCTACTGCGACGGAGGTGCCTCATTACATTCGCCAGTGCAATCTAACGCTCAGCATTTCGCTTAATAAGAAAGTTGGTGTAAATTTACAACCCACCTTCAGTTTTTTGGAGAACATGCGTGATTCGTTGTAATTGCAATTCATGGAACTGTAGCTCCCATCCTACGTGTTGTTAGAAGTGACAAACAATGTGAAAACTACAAGCATTGCGCTAATTCAATTTTAGGTCGTAAAAATGTGTACGAAACATTTCCAACATGTGACACTTCATTTGTTGTGTTAATAGTGTTGATTGGTTACAAGAACATTATGCAAACATTTTTTTAATTCTTTAACGTTCCAGTAACAATATAAGAACAACGTTTTTTGATCAACATATTTAAATGTAGATACAGTTTGATAAGTATGATATAACAATAAAAAAACGTTACTGCAAGAGCACTTTTCATAACTGTGAGAGAACTTTTAGAGAACGTTAGCCAGCATTCTGAGAACACTCCCTGTTAGCTTGTTAGTTGCTGTGGTCTTTTAGGCAGAAGAGGTTGCATGCGGGGGTCATGATAGGAAGCGACTGCAGCTGTCATTTTTTCGCAGTGATCTGCGGCTGCAGTTCCTCCTCGCCCTGTCTAGCGTCACAAGCCGAACTGCGTAATCCAATCTGACAGACTTTCCTGCAGCGTAATGTGTGCCCGAAACTCTCCCCGCGACCCCTGTCCCTCCAGTTCCAACAGATGCCTGGCAGTTATCCACACTAGAATACAGCGCCACCCAAGCAACTTATATGAAGATTATGCAATTATCAGAAAATGACAGCACATTACTGTTCCTTATCCTCATGCCATCATTGACTTAAAGGGCCAGCGCAATATAATGCAGGCATGCTCTTCCTTTTCTGCTCCGAACGGAGAGGAGTTTACACAAATGGTCTTAAAATTCAGGGTTCGTGTTGTTGAGATCTTTGGCACTGTTCATTACGTGTACAGCGACGACTGACTAACTGCAGGTAGAATGAAAGAATAAAATAAATTATATGTCCTTAGGCTATAGAGCTGGAATTGTGACAGTTTTGGGATTTTCAAAGGAAAATAAAGCAAGGAAAGGAACAACTGCCGACACTCAATGCTGAAAGCTCCTCGTCGAATCGCTATAAAAATCCCAAAGCTCTGTCACGCTTTATGAGTATTAAAAATAGAACAAAAGCTTTTGGATGTAAAAGTTTACAAGCCGGAATATAAAGAGCTACATATGAATCATCACTTTATATTTCATTAAACAATAAGCGAAACCACGAATATTGTGGAAATGCTGTTGTATTAATATGCCAAATAGGTTGGTCATCCTCACGTAGGCTGTGCAACACTGTAGCTCTGTTCCAAAATGTACGTGTTGGCTTTCTGCCTGCTGCCTACATAGACAGCTGCCTTCTAAAGCCAAAAGTTTACTTAGGTTGTTAATTTAGTTACCCGCCTTTTGGAACAGCCTTCGTGTTGGAGGAGCGACTTTGATACCTGTGATGCGTCCGTTGGCAGCTCACTAGGTTTTGAAACAGAGATGAGAAGAAATGCTCTTTCTTGTATATTTGAATGACACCATTCCTTCAGAATATAGAAGTAACATCCCATTGTGATTGTTACATACATAAAACTCAGACATGAGACTTTATTTGTGGTAATCAAAACGAAAGGAAAATGTCATTGTTCCAAGTTTGCTCTAACATGACTTGGGAGGCATAATGGAGATCAACTTGGTCTAAAATTCCTTAGTAGAAACAAAAATAAAAATAAATGAGACAGTTGTTAACATACGGCAAAAGTACTGAGCAATAAACAAAAACAAAAAACTGAGAATCTGAATGGCAATTGTATTGAAATTTCAGATTTTTTAGTTCAAAGTTTGTTTATGGCAAAACTGAGCAAGGTCTTAAATATTGTTGATATCTAAAAATCGGATTCCTCATTTAATCTCATTACTTTGCATAAACAATATTAACGAGATATCACTTGTAATTTTCCTTTCTAGAGGAAATGATTCTGTCAGAATCAACTCACGCAGAGCTTGTCATTAGCCCGTACAGTTTATGTAGGAGGAATTCTATGTATTACTGAAAGCAGCGCTAGTTTGAAGCTAACAGTATTTAGGTTGGCTGCTAGCTCCTATTAATAGTCAAGAGAAAGTAGCTTTTGAGGTCAACAAATTCCAGCCCCCTGATTTCTTTGATGCTGCAGGTTTTATGTTTGTTTCTTTGGTTTCACAAGTGGTGCATAATCTCCACAGCATTAATCTTCACAGCAAAAGCAATATCTCTTTAAATAGTATTCAAGCAGTTAGCATTTAGCACGTTCTAACAGGGATGTAAAAACTCTGTATAATCAGGCTGGTTTGGAGTGCACTTGACCGTTTGCTTAAAATGCGTTCTTGCATTGCAAAACAACTAGATGAAGCGACCAAAATAAAACAGAACACATTAAAAACTTGAACTGCTTATATTTTTAAAACAATAAAATGTAATCAATTTTAGGTTGTAAGAACATTCCCCTGATGTTTCCGTTAAGTAACAAAACGTGTTTTTTAAACGCTCTAGGAACGTTCAATACATACAGACACACAGACATTGTGTTAACGTAATTGCTTATCCAAACATTTTTTCATTGTGTAACATTTTTAAAACGTTCCACTAACTACTTAAGAATATTGTTTTTGATATATATACCTTAAAAACCTAACGTTACTGCAAGAACGCTTTTCCTGTTAGCTAGGAAGCTCCAGAAACAAAATCACAGATCTCCATCTTAATGACTGTAATTTTGCCTGTATCCTGTTTTATTCTGTTTTTTCCGTTCGGAATCCAACAATTTTCCACAACATTTGTGCCCGCAGCGAAGGTGATCACTTCAACAGAGGTCTAATCTGTCAGATCAGTCTATGAAAGCAGAGCGCCTGTCATATTTGGCCCAAAACGTCTCATTTTAATTATTTCTGTAATTACTTTCCCCCACAGATTATACGTCTCGCATTCAAGGGAAAAAATCATTCCATTCACAAGCAATTGGATGAGAGTCATACTTGCCCTTGGCAACTAAAGATGACGTTACTATGGAAACGACTTGTGGTGCTATCAATCATAGGCTGCCTAGCAGGTAAATTATTGTGCTGTTGATTTCATTCCGACTGAATGTGTTCCTCTCATGCTGTTCTTATTTTGTAATGAATGTATATGTGTGTAATGGACTGTCTTGTGTACTACGGGTAAAAGGGAAAATTGAATTACGATCTTAAGCTCTGGATTTATTCAATTCTGTGAGTGTTATAAGTGGATCCGGTATTCAACCAGAATATGTTGTTGTTTTGAAATTCATTTCTACTTAAATCAACCTAATGGTCATGTTATGTTCAGAAAATAAATAATAGCATGTTATTGAAAAGGCTTAGCCGAGCAGAGTTATTGATAGATCACTTCTTGCAAACGGGTTGTGCTTGATATCTGAAGGAATTTGCTGGCTGTGCTGTCAAAGTTGTATTCAAAACTTGCATGCCTTTGTTAACACACATTGTGTGATGAAAGTACACTAAATGGTGCTTGCTAATGCAAAACCTCTTTGCCTTTGCAGCTTAACTCGTCTGGCACAGTTTGTACCACAGACATGATATCTCAAATCATGCAGCTTGTAAAGAAAATGTGCTGTCTTTTCCAAACGATTAGGGTTACAAATTAATGATCGGAATTATCCTTTAGACCCAAGCCACAGCCAAATAAAACACCTAGCAACCACTTAGCAACACCTTAGAAACCGCATACCAGTGCCCTGGAAACCACCCACAGCACCCTAGCATTACAGCTGGCGAGGTTTGCATAGGCAAACACCACTTATATTTTTGTCATGAATTGTAAAATCTACTCTATGTGAAAAACTGAAATGTATCTCAATATGAATACGTTTAATTACCTTTTTAGGCAGCAGGGAGCTTTTAATTGATTGGAAAGGCAGTTTTTTATTACCTGTGTTTACCCAGTCCTCCTATATTCATTTACATTCGAGCTCCCCAAAGGCCAAAGAGAGCTTGTGGCCCTAAAACTGTGTTTGTCAAAGACGATTATCAGGAGCTCTGGAATGGAGGCACGTCTGTATCTCAGCAGAAATCACTTCCTCTCTCTGCCTTTCTGGACCGAACAGATTACAAATGAAATTCCCAAGTCAAAGGCATCTTTTTCATCAACTTATTTTTGTTCCTTTGGTGGCAGAGTTCAGTGCTTGCAACAGAAGGTTTGATTAATGGAAGAGCAGATGCTATTGTTTGGAGAAATATAGACTAAATCGTTTCCTCTTCGTCTTGTATTCAAGAAACCGAAACACAGAACAATTATAAGCAGTACATGCATCAAATTCTTATTATATCACAGACAACTGTAGTTATGGTGTGTATTTCACAAGTGACACGCACAACCGTTCTTTTGCTGATATTTCAACAACAGCAGCTGACACACGAGTTCATTTTACTGTAATATGATGTTTCAGCTTGTTTGCAGAGTTCTGGCTGTTTTGTGAGTGTGGCTGCAGAGTGTATCTCTGTGATGTTAATTAATACAGAGAAATTAATGGCTGCGAGCCCTTGGCATCCATTTAGACATACATTACATAACATTCTGACAATAAGGGGGAGATGTCTTGTGTAAGGAACTGATAAATATGCAAATAATTGTGTTTACTGCCTCTGTAGATTTTAGGCATCATAATAAAAGCAGCTCTTAGCTGTCCAAAGGATAGTTAGAAACATATCAACATATCGGCCAATGTTATCAGGTTTGCTCTGAATTAGCATATACCCAGCTAACAAGGAATGTTCTCAGAACATTCGGCTAACATTCTGTAAATGTATGTTATCAAAAACGTTCTTGCAGTAATGTTAGTAAAACTTTTTTAAATGCTATATATTGTATATATTAAAAACGTTATTCTTAAGTTGTTAGTGGAACATTTTAAAAATGTTACAGAATTTATGTTTGAATAACGTTCTTATAACCAATACAAGGCCAAAACAATGGACATTTAGATCATTTCTGCAACTTTCAACATTTTTATTACTTCATGGAAACGTTAGGGAAACATTCTTACAACCTAAAAGTGTTAGCTGGGTATTGGAGCTATTTAGTCTTTAGACAATGACTGAAACATTCCAGTGTCACATCAGCACTCTTGAAATGCTGCTTGTCCAATCAAATTAGTGGACCGGAATTAACTGCTCAATAAAAACAATTATTGGCTTTGGCCAATATGTACATCAGTGCATCCCTATAATCATTAATGATCATTATATTGATGTATCTCACCCTGTGAGAGGCTTCTGTAGATCTGAAACAAGGCAATAATGGAATAAAGTTGGACATGATCTATTCTGTGTGTTTACTCTTTTTACTAAATGGGTTTAACGATTGTCCCATTAGCTCAAGCAGAAGATTCAAAGTTTCTCGGTCCAAGCTGGAAAACCGAGCCAGAGGACCTGATACTTCCCATCCATTCCCCTGAGCAAGAGGCTGTTTTAACCTGCGAGGCATCTGGAATCCCTTCCCCTCAGTACAAGTAAGTGTGTCTCTCATCTGGCCCTCTATGTGAGCAATTCATGCATCCATTGGTTGCTCTTACAAACCATTTAAGCGGCTGGATTTGGCAAATCGCCAGCGTTTTCCCGTTTTCAGTGCTTTCCAAGATTCAACTTGAAAAGTAACGCTGCTGATTGCTATTGATTTTCCAGGTGAGAGGCAATTTAAATGTCCTTCTAGTTAACCATTACAGAAATCTGGTAAACTGCGGTATCACTAGCCACCAATTACACTGCCATCTTAAAGTGTGACCCATTTTCCATGCGCCTTCGGCAGGTGTCAGCAATTTTAAATGTGCACCAACTGCTGCTATTACAATTTAACCTACAAAGATATCAGCGACAAAGTTGTGGACTTCTTGGTGTGTACACGTCAGCAGAAGCTTTAGGAATTAGCCTTTCAAATGTATCCTTTTAAGAAGGTAATAACCATTTAACCGGGAATGTTTTTGGAAAATTCTTTGAAAGCTATCAAGAAAACATTCTTGCAGTAACGTTAGTAGAACATTTGTAATGTTATACGTATATCATCTATATATATATATATATATATATAACAAAAACGTTAAACATTACAGAATTTATAAAGTTTAAATGATGTTAAA
>JAZGTJ010009004.1:2188-20061 GCA_036877575.1 Botia almorhae | reverse complement strand
TAGCAGATGTGGTGGATACAGATTGTACAGCCTCACAAACATTAGCATCACTAGAGAGAGTTATTCACTGTGACACAACAAGCAGAAGATGTTGTGTGTTAGTGATGTCTCGCTGTGTAAGCGTCAGAACTCTGTCCTCTCACCTGCAGTCATCAGAGCATCTCAACAGGAGCTACAGCGTCTGATCTGGATTATTGTGTGACATGGGAGAACTTCTGTTGAGAACCTGTGAATATAGATGATCATCTCTCAGACTGACTCACTGCATGTTCCACTGCATTAGAACTGTGATGTTTTATGTGGCTTAAAGAGTTTGTTTCTTTTTGGCAAATTCCTGAGACAACATGAAGATTCCCACAGTGTAATCACTTTATCACTCAACACACAACATCTCAACTGTATTTAAAAAGTCAAGCTTAGTTTAAGTTCATTTAGAAACATTGATTTCTTCTCATAGCTGAGCAGATGAGTCTCCAATATTTGATAATTTAAAAACAATTTAGTGAAGCAGATTTTTGTTTGTGTCCCTGTTTTTTTTTTACTTGTGTATTTCAGAAAAACAGTGCAGGTTATTGGCTGTGTTCCAAAACCTAGTCAGCTTTCTCGCTACTCGCTGCTTACATAGTCAACTGCCTTTTTTGGCAACATCCTAACTGCTGTTTTAGTTAGAGGTTGATGTTAGCATGTAGTAGATAATTGAAAAGTACACAGCATGTTGAAATAGTTGAAATAGTCATTTTTATATAAACTACATCTAGTGATTTTTTTATTACTGAGTATTTTATTGAGTATTTATAATCAGTTATAATATTTATTTTGCATTGTCCGCCCTCCTAATTTTTTCACTCTATTTGCCGCAGTGCATTCTGGGAATGTCATAAATATGGCAACTAGCATTTAGAGCAGCCGTTATGCATATAATACCCTAAAGAGAGAGAGATGCAGAGAGAGAGAGAGACATATAAAATAAAATAGTTTCTGTCTCTTAGTGAAACTGTCACACATCTGTAAAGAAACAATCATGATTGGGTGTCTTCACACGAGGAATATTATATATATATGAAGTTTAAGAGGAAAATAATACTTGAGGCCAGAATAAAGTTGGTGAAAGAAGGTAAAGGTTGCTAGAAGGCATCAGAAGCTGCTTGTTTACTAGAATAGAAGGTTTCATCTATAATGTTGCTGACAGTCACCATCAGCCTCCATCCGTACAGCTCTGTGTCAGGTTTTACTTGCATTTGTCACTTGGCAAATGTTCATTTTGGACCTGCAGTAACTCAGAAAATGTGTTTTCTCTTCCTCTGGATTTGTTGAGGTCTTCACACATGCCAGCAGATCTTCATTCACAGAGGAGAGAGAGAGCGCTTTTCAGTGTGTCAGGGGTGTAAAAATAGAAACCCATTAACAGTCATTTAATCACATCTTATAAAGGGGCGGCTCACAATGGCTTTTCCATGGGCTTATAAGGGACAGCAGATCACAAAGGCAAAATGGGCTATATTATATCCATTATAATTATGTCTCATTCTATTATCTGCTGTGCATTTAATTTAATTGCGCCAGGGATTGAATCTTACACTCTGGCAAATGTATGTTTAAAGAAAGATTCTGTCACTAGACTGAGAGAGTGTTTTCTGTCATTGTTTGGGTTCTTTTATCTTCATTCTCTTCAGGAGTTGTGTTTACAGACAAACAGGGATCAGGATATTAAATATTTACACAGTAAATGTGAGTGAACTCACTAGGGTTTGAAACAGATTGATTTTATCACAGCTCTGTGAATGTCGTGTTCCTGTAGCTCAGTTGGTAGCTCATTGTGTTAACGGTATCAAAGGTTGTGGGTTTGATTCTCAGAGAACACATAAAGTGACACAATGTAAAGCTTGAATGTACTGTAAAGTGCTTTGGCTCGTGTCAGTCAAATACACGTGTATCATTTTAAGATGATAGTACTTTGTAGTTATGAAGTAGATTAAGATGTAACATGGCCACTAAAAGTGTTACAGAAATCCATCAAGGCTTGATGGATTGTGGGATACACACACAAACACTGTATTTTGTGTTTTTATTAATCATACTTTTGTCTTAATTCAGATGTTTTGTGTTTTAAGCATGTGTTTTAAGTGATGTCTGGGCTCTGTTGCCCAGATCGTACTGTTCTGTCGTCTCAGCCCTGCGTCGTGGTGACCTTTGCACTTGACATTTGCATGACTCACGTGTGTGGAGTGACATTTGGCCTCAGGGCAGGAGCGACCCTTTAGAGAGAGACAGAATTATTCACTACATGCAGAGTTTAAATTCATCTGTTTATTCACTGAGTTTGAGCTCCATTCAATGTGCTACACAATATTCTTTCAGAATGTTTCATTATTTACTGGAGGAATTATTCAGTCGCATTCTTGCTGCGCAGCATAAATAATAGAATCAGGTTTTAAGAACTGCAGGCTGTGGGTTTGTGCAGCTGCATGTCTACGGCTGCTGCCCAGCTCGGTTCCTCTTTATAAATAATAGATAAATAGAGAGAATATGAAAAGCAGAACACAGGGAAAGACTGTGAGGGCTGATCTAGAGTCAGAGCCTGACCGTCACATGAGAAACCATGAAAGCATATTGTGCAAATGATGTGTGTGTGTGTGTGTGTGTGTTTGCTTTCCAGTGTGTTAGCAGGACTTTGTGTGTCTTTGAATAAATGAGAAGGGAAAACACAGAGTGTGTGACAGAGCTGTGACTTGTGAGGAAACAGAAAGAAGATGTTTTCTGAACTTCACCTCTTCTGTGAACTCTAGATTCTTCTCACATGTTCTCAGCTCTGCAGTTTAATGTCTTCTGAATCATCAGTGTATAACATCAGAAATGCATATGAGTGAGAGACAAAGTGAGAAATACAGACTCATAGTATTTTAGTCTTGTTTCTCCAGTATAAACAATAGCTGTTAACTGTGTGTATTAAACTTGAGTGTATCTAATGTAAACTCACCCTGCAGTTTTTACATTTATGCATTTGGCAGACACTTATCCAAAGCGACTTATGTTGTATTGTACTATACATTGATTCTGAGTATGTGCAATCCCTGGGATCGAACCCCATGACCTTGCCGTTGTTGACATCATGCTCTAACCACTGAGCTACAGGGAAGACATGCAGGAAAGAAGGAAATTTATTTAGATAAAAAAAGAGCAAATGTCTTTGCAATCACTGTCTTTTCCATTTGTATATAAAACACACAAATCTGTGTTGACACTCATGCATGCAAACACACACACACAAACACACAATCTTTCTCGCCTGGTGCGTTACATTTCCACAAACATCAGCAATGCTACCATAGCCCCTCCACTCAGAGACAAAGGAATGGCCCTATGGAAACAGCAGGCGAGATGGAGGCCCATAAGATGAGCTCTACACACGGTTCCCTCTGTCACTGTGTGATATCCTGGACCAGATTTGTAGCTCCTTAGTTACTGACCTGTGCAGACGCTGTAAATTCACGTGCTGACAGGCTGTCGGGGAAAGAGCGAAATACTGTGTGTTTAGAGACTTGGATTATTCTGTTATTGTGCTTAAGAGCCATGAAGATGTTTCACACTCCCTGTTACCCTGTTACTGAGGGCTCTCGTTTAAACAGTCATCCAGTAAGTCCAGTTGTAAACACTGAGGAGGCTGAAAGTTACGAGGGAATAAAACCTGATGACCCTCTTTACAGAAGTCACAAGCCTTTGTCATGTTTTTCCTCTTGATGGCTTTGTGTTTCACCTGCAGTTTAACAGAGATTCCTGGGAGATGTCATTCCTAACCCTAAGCAGAATGGCTTGCAGGGGACGAGTGTTTTCATACTGCTGAGAGCTGTGACATAATGTTTCATAGTGTGAGAGGCAGGCAGCTTTCAAAACATAGTGAACAACCAACCAGAGCTCATTATAATGGCTAAAAGGTGAACTCCTAACACAAACACTGTTCCATGTCATAGACAGCCAAATTTACTCTCTTTTGCCAAAATCTAAAGCAGAATTTCATGTAACCATCACAGATATGAATTCAGTACAATAAATTATTCAAGATGGTGCACGAGTCATGGCAGCATGGCAGCTCATGTGTGTGTATGTGTGTGTGTGTAGTTATTAACGCATGTGTGGGCATTTAAAGCATCACACTCTTGGCTGTATCTGTATCCTGCACATACCAACCCCTCATTGACACCCAGATCCTTCCACCCAGGACCTGTTCAATTTGTTTATGGGTGGGCGGTGCAGCAGTTGTGATTGTAGAAATGGCTTGTTGCAGGGGTGGGCTCCCATTAATGGGTTTTTGTTGGCGAGGGGAGCTGGGTAATTCGTGACCTCAGCCCAGGCCCCTTTATTAAGGTTAAGCAAACCTGGCCCAGTGACACGCTGCTGGGGTTTTTACGAGACCTGCGCTGCAGTGTGCGGCATGTTAAAGAGCCCGTAATAATGACACCAATTACTGCATTCGGCTTAAACAAACGGCAGGTTACACAAACCTAATCACGCTCACATCTCATCGGCACTAATGAGATAAAGACTCCAATTAATCCTGCCCTAATTGCCACGGCTCATTTTCAAATGTGTTCGGATGCAGGCGTGGTAATGAGACGCAGGCTGTGCTGCGCGCTGGAGGTGCATCACTGTCGCCTGGAGCCGGATGGGCACAAATTACATTTATTACACAAATCACTGCCCTGCTTACAGTAACGTTCACCGCACAGCTGCCACTGCAGTGCCCATCATCTCACACATTTACACACATGAGAAGAAAAGTGTGTGTGCACAAACTCACATGCTGGTTCTGTGTATTCTGTGGTCACACTAAACTTTCACCATGCAAAAACTCTACAGAGACCCAAATGAATAGAGACAGCGTCTGGATCTGATATCACACACCAAAGTGATGTTTTTTTATTTACACATTCTGACATGCTTACACTGTTATTGTTGTTTTTGTTATTTTAAAGCTGTATTGTACAAAATGTGATTGTGTGATTGTACTGGTCACACATCTTCAAGTGATATGAATTCACAGGTCAGAGTTTAGCAAATGTGACCTTTTAAAATCAGCTTGTGTTTCCAGTCTGCAACTCTCACATGTATATGAATAGAAGTCAATGGAGTAGCAGTTAGCATCATGTGTCAGCATCACGCAAATTAATGTTAAAGCATGTTAACATCATGCTAGAACGAGTACGCACCATGTTAAAGAGTTTTGCGTTCTTCTTAATGTTTGTTGAACGCACCATCATGTCATTGACATAATTTTGCTCCACCTTGATATCTCTGTAAATAATCTCTCATTATAAAATAACAGATAAATGTGTGTAATTGTGTGAAGTGTGTACTAATAAGGTCAGAGGTCATGAGAGATTTCAGTGTTTCTGAGCAGGTCAGATTGTAATGGCAGTGAACACAATGACATTATCATATTGACATCATTAACACAACCAATGTCATTAACACTAGAGACTTGAACCTGCAGCACGAGGCAGGTCCTTTATGTAATCACCCATAAATCCTGGTGTGAGCCTCGAGTTCTTTTCAGTTCTCCTAACACCACACAGTCATCCAGTCAGTCCTACAGATCTCTGTAATTGTAGAGATTATTGAAATATGACAGATTATTGAAATATGGTTTTGGATGACTAATCCTTTAATCTTTGTTGTTTGACAGCAGTGAGATTACATTGAGAACAAATTGAGAATTTTGAGATGATCCGAGCTGTGCTGTGAACCACTTTACAGCTGTAGCTGCACACTTCTGTATGTCAGCATTCAGTGTAAACACAATAATCTTCCGTCAGGATGTCACTGTGTGTTTGTGTTGGGTGAGCTGATGCCCAAACAACTTGATTGAAGTCAAAGCAAGTAAATACACTTATCAGCACACACACACACACACACACAAAATGATTAAGGCAGCTGACAGCTTGCCTGTTAGTCGTGGCTGTGACATCGCTGTGGTCTGTAGAGTGTAAAACATCTGCTCATCTTAATGAATGAATGAAGCCCTTCAAAGATCAGTAAGTTACACACAATTTACGTGTTAACTGATAGACACGAACATGAAGATGCTCAAAATTGATACAGTCTCAATTCTTCTGAGTGTGTGTGTAAAAGCCACAGGCAGCACTATTGATTTTGTGACAACTAGAGAAAATCAAGCAGGAAAACTAGAGGGAAAGTTTCAATGAGGCATTTGAGACTCAAATGACAGAACACAATGATTCTTTTGTGAGTTCTGCAGTGGAAAGTGACTGACAGCAGAACACTGTTATCGGTCATGTCACACATGTTTGTTTGTTTGCTTGAATCAGGTGAAATGATCAGGTTTGATGAAGCTATGACAAACATGAGAGATCATGTGCTGATGAACACAAGATAAAGCCTGACACACACAGATCAGGACCAGCTGACTGTACACTATCCTGCTTATTATTAAACTGTTTATCATGTGAATAAATGAAATGACACGGAATATTGATTTACATTTAATTAATGTCATTATGTGTCATTGTTTTGTTGGAAGGACAGTCTGTGGTATTTTTCCCAGGAGCTGACGTGACTGTGTCGTGGCTGTCTGCTCTACCAACGATCGCAGCAGCTCATTGGCTAATTACTCAGTAATGTCAGATGACCACACGCCTATCGATCAGATCCCTCAAACACAAATGAATCAAGCCATAATCTGGCCTGTGAAAAGATGTTTTTCAGAGTAGATGCTCAACCCAGTGAGCTGTTCTCGCACCGCGGATCTTAAGGGATGATATATGCAGAGGCAATTTTTGTATACAAATGTTATTGATATGTTATGTTATGTTATTAGATAGAATGGGTGACTGTTGTCAGAGGTAAACAGAAGAAATTCATATCAATAGAATGACTGGAGAAGTGTTTCAGGTAAATGCAAAAGTGATAAAAGAGAAGGATGTGATTTATATGCCACTCGTGGCACCCGGCAGAATTACAACAGTTTCCCAAACAGTTCCCACCTGCAACAGACAGCCCTGCCCCAAACTCATGAGAACCCAATGACAACTGATGGAGACTTTGAGCACCACTAGTTTCCAAGTAGGAAGTCGGACTTCAAGAGGCATTCTGATCCCAGTGTGTGAACAACAGTCTCAATGTTTGTGACTGTGAATAGCTTGTTTAGAGTTAAACTAGAATAAAAGAAAATATTTTCACACTGAAGAGAAATGAAACTCTTATCTCTCTCATCATGTTTATGTCTGTCTTATAACAGACATAATTCAGTAATGTTTAGTAATGACTTATTTAATGACTTATTTTGTAATGCCCTATATTTACTTAAGTCGGTTGAAACAGTGTGTTACTGTGACTGTACCACAGGTAAGATGTGTGTTTCTGCAGTTAAGTGCCTTAAACCTTTCTTAGGTTATCTGTGGTAAATATTGAACAGGAAGTTCTAATCGCTACTGGTGTGAGTGTTGAAAACACAGTATAAATTGTGTGTGATGTGTGTGCATTTATTGGGAAATGCTGCTTCTGTATGTTCAGTGGGCAGGAGGGATTGAAACACACGTCAGGTCTGTTAGCACACACTGTAGTGTCAGTGTGTTCTCTTGCTGAATTTGTAGTCCCGACTGACACACACACACACACACAGTTCCAGGAATTATACATCACCTGTGTGTGTAAGAGTGAGAGAATTACACACGTCTGTTTAAATCTTCCCAGACAGCATTCACAAGAGGACAAAGTTATAACTGTTAAATATTCTTACTACATATATATTCATTTAGTAACAGAAAGTATTGAAATGAAGCTAAATGTTTACCAGTATTTGTGTTTCTGTATAATAAGACAGATTTGAGGAATCATTATCAATATGCTAACTACAGTCTCTATAGGATGTGCTCCAATGTAGTCACTTGTGAGGTGCTTTTCAGTTAAAATGCCTTAAAGGCCTTAAAAGATAGTTGTCTATATAGACAGTAGACAGCAGGGTGGTTCACTAGCTTTTGGAACTGAGCGTGTGTACTATAAAATGAAGAGCTTAGAAGCCCAGTGTGATTTGACCCTCATTCAGATGGACCAGCAGGAGTTCTGTCTCATTGCAGTCATGCCTGCAGCAAATACCTTACTTTACCCACGCTGCTCCTGTCATGACCTCTGACCTCCATCCACACTCCCGGGTTCAAGGTTAACAGCCGTCAGTGCTGCAGAAAACAGCCAGTAATTCACAGCCCTTCAGATCACTTGACAGAAACTATTGATTTCTGTTTCTCCAATCTCTAGAAGAGAAGCCCATGGAAGAGTAAAACCACTGTCAGTACACACAGCAGATTGTCAAGCTGCAAAAAATACCATCATAAAATCCATCCCAAAAGTAGCTGATAGTGTTTTATGTGTTGTGAAGCCGAGCGTCCACTGTACCCTGTTGTTTGTGTCTGTGATCATTACAGCATTTGTACATCATGACTGGAGGTGAAATGTGTTCTCAGTGTAATGTGCAGAAACTGCTCTAATCACACTGTACACTGTACAGTCATGAGCGGGTCACTTTTACAGCTGGACTGTATTTACTGTAGTGTGAACATTCTAGAGGAAGTGATGTAAGTGATGAACGGAAAGTCAGTCATCTGCCATTGATCGGTTTTGACTTCTTTTAACCCTTTACATGCTGAAACCTCATAATTGTGTGAGCTCCAGGAGGACACACACACACACACACACGTGTGCAGACACACACACAGACAGACACACAGCTTCAACTGAGTCTGCACTGTTTTGAAGTCAATGCAGGCGTGAGGGATGTCTGTTATTAGCAGGGGGCTTGATGGAGGTCTTGCTTTCAGGTCTTGACATTTGGAGAATCTTTGATTAAATTGCAGTGCATTTGTTATTTCCCTAATGCCCCTCAAACAATGTTTGGGGCTTCAGTTCTAGCGGGAATATTGGATGTGTTATTGGTTAAACTGATTGTTTACTAGATTAGTTGACTGCTGGTTTCACCCATTTATCAGCAGTAATAACCAGCCACTCTGTTTTAAACGAGAAGTTTCATCATTAATAGCATATGACTGCATTCGGCTATCATGTGTTACAGTTACTGTATGTGTGTGAGGCTTGATTCATCTCTGCTGTGCTGAAACTGTGTTTTATTGGCCTGTGAAATATTGTCTTATCAGCTATATGTTAGTAAACATATAACATCAGAGTGACACATTATGACAACATCGGTCCTGAACATGCAAATACACACTACACACATTTAAAAATACAGAAGTGTAAAAGGGAACAAAGACAGATTTTCAGTGAATGATGAAGGTATTGTAGAGCTACTGGAAATACAGCAAAAGTCAAATAAATCTGCTTTCATGTTACTCTTCTGACCTTTCTGGAGTTTTCTGCAGTAAAACCTATTTTTGTGTCCCACACAAACTCATGCGTGTTTTGAGGTTACTGGATAAAAGTCACATTTTTATTTTTGATTAAAATAAACCTTTAATAGCAAACATTATTACTTTAGATGATAAATATTTTGTTATTAATGAGAGTTTGTTGTTTGCTTTGGCCTCGTACTTAATGTTAATTCATATGAAACTCAAACAAGTGGTTGGAGAAGTTCAACAAACAGCAAAAGCAAACAGATTTATCTTTTTAATATTTGGATTGTACAGGTAAAGCCTCACAGCTTAAATGATGTTTTTATTCATGTGTTGTGTAAAGTTAAAGTGCCTGTCTTTAACAGTCTTTAAGCTGTTGTGTGTCTTCATTACAGGCTTCACATATTACAGAGCAGATATTTATTCATTGCTGTTGTTTTTTCAGCAGTAACTCGTGAAGATGTTTGCTGTAATAATGGCTTTCTGTTTTCTTGAGCGTGTACACAGCAGCCTCTCTCTCAAATATGAGACAGATTCTCCTGAGAAATGAGCACCTTCCAGCAGCCGCTGTTTGTGTTTTAATACATTAAAGAGATCCAGATTAATTCTCCACTGGAAGGTGCTGGATAAATGTGACCGTTTACAGGATCATCCTGACAGCACCAGACAAATATATGAACGCAATAATGCAGATTGCATTCAATAATGCATTTACATATTCAAATGATATGATGCCTCCAGCTGTAATTTCTTGTTGGATACACACACAGAGATGCACTAAACAGGCATATTAGTTTTGTGTTTGTATTTTAATTTATTCTGCCTCACAGTCTGACCACAGTGATCCCCTCCCCCAATCACATTACTGCTCCCTTCAGCATTACTGTGCCCTCTGTCCGGCTTTCTCGTGGAGATGAGAGGAGCGCTACTTTTATTGTTTTTATTCTGTATGTAAATCAAATCCACACAGATAACAGGGAACGTTTACAGAACATTGGCTTATGTTCTCTACGAGTTCTTTCAAAGTTATCTAAAACATTCTTGTAGTAAAGTTTGTTTTACATTTTTCATATATAATTGTTTAAGTAGTTAGTGGAATGTTTTAAAAATGTTTAAAAATTTATATTTTTAAAAATGTAACAATATTTACCTAGTTCTCAAATGTATTTCCAAAGATACCATGAGTTTACATTTTCAATGCAAAACATTGTGTTATCATGGTGAACTCCAGGAAAACAAACGTTTGTGTGATTATACCAGCAAAATCATTCTTCTTAAAACAACCATATTTCTGTTGTGATAATTTAATCTTCACACAGGTGTGAGACATGTAAATATTACCTATACATCAGCAGGGCCAGAGCTACTGTATGTCAGTCAGTGTGTTTATTTTCAGACCAGAGAGAGAGAGAGAGAGAGAGATGGCTGAGGATGTGAGTGAGTGTGTAGCCGCTGCTATCTTTAGGAGACATTATTAAAGACGCACACAAATACATAAATTGATGCACACTAATAAAGAGAACACACACACACACACACACACACACACACACACACACACAGAGCCTGGACTGCATGTTGCCACATCACAAACATGAGCGGGCCCAGGTGGAGTTGATGCAAGCTGTTCTCTGCAGCCCCTCCCAGTCCAAACCCACTCTCCCAGCATGCCGAGCTGTCAGCCAGAAATCTCTCGTAATGAAGGCTAAAATATTTTATTCAGATTTATTAATTTGAAAATGAAGCGCGTCTGTCGGCAGAGGGACAGCTCTTCTCAATCTGTCATCTGTGAGCCGCTGCACGCTGACACCACCACACATTTGTCTTGTCGTATCTGACAGTCAGATTCTCCCGGCGCGTCTCCGTCAGGGATCACCCAGGGATTTTTTGAGCAGAATAAAACACATTCAGACAAGGAACAGCCTCTTTATTAATGCAAATTAGGCCTGAAAACACACCAGTCGCAGGCGCTTGGCTTTAGAAAGCTGAATGTGTGTGTGTGTGTGAGAAGGTAGTTTTAATAAAAGCCGTGTGCCAGAGAGTGAGTGACTGTGAGGAGATCTCCCACACAAATCTGCCACTCTCAGCAGTGACAGACCCCTGGAGCTACAGGGGGTTTATCTCGCCAAAGCCCGTCCAGATACAAACGAACACAGCCGCCCACTGGGACGCGCTTACCCGCTGTCTTCTCCACTGGAAATTGGGTGACCAAACACAAACACTGGCACAGATGTTTCCTTCATTTGTGAAAACTTTAACTTTTCTGGAAGGTTGAAAAACAACATGTGACTAGTAGTGAAGAACTGACATTTATTATTCTGAGATTCTTATCATCAGCCGATAAATGTGTCCAGTTAGCACATTAGCAGAATCATTTGTGGTGTCCATTTCAGTATTGTTAATGAAAAAATTGATTTCAAGTCATTTTAGTGAATTTTAGTTCATAGTGTATCACATATACTGTGGGATTCAAAAGCCTAAGATTAAAACTAAATTTACACCTGAAAATAAACAACTAAATTCTAGATACATAACAAATACTAAGAATAATGTAATTCATTTCACCTAAATTGTTATGCTAATTTACGTATGTGTGTGGGGGGGAGAGTGTGTGTGCAAGAGAGTGTGTGTGTGTGAGTGTGCGAGAGAGTGTGTGTGTGAGAGAGAGTGTGTGTGCGAGAGAGTGACTCTGGTCTGGGTGAGCACAGTTGTGTTGCTGCTTTGACATTTGTTTCTCCTCACCTGCTCTGTGATGACAATTTGGAGTGACATGAATTTCCTCTCTTGCTCTATTTGTCTTTCAGTTTCTTTTAAGTTCTCACTACTAAATTGTCCCACTTTCATTCTTGTCTGCCACTCATTTAAGATGCTTTTGCTCAATAGTGTCTTGTTTCTTATTTAGTCTGTTTTCAGAAGTGGGGGGCTCTCTCTATATATATATATATATATGAGGGTGGGCACACAGCACAATAAGCTAAATTAAAGTCAGTGGGCACAGGATTGTTAAAAGGGAAAGCTGTCAATCAGGCAAGAGTGAAGTGCTGTTGCATGATGGGATTGCTGCTGTACATAAGACCAGAGATGGTGTTCTTCAGTCATGTAAATGGATGAAATGTGTAGGAGAGCCGGATGGACGTTCAGATGGGCTAATTGTTTATTTTCTCATATACGATGATGGCCACATGATTCTGAGCTATACTGAAGCTACAGTCAGTCATTGGCTGGTTGGTGATGGATTGTCTGGCCGTGATTTTTTAAAAATGTAGCAGTTTTGTAAGAACAGTAAGGCACTTGCTGTAATGTGAATGTTGTCATACTCAGCTAACAGGAAACATTCTCAGAATGTTCTCTAAAAGTTCTCTCAAAGTATATAAAAGACATTCTTGCAGTAACATTGGTAGAACATTTTTAACGGTATATAATATTTCTAATTTCTAGTTTAAATTATAATAGATATTTACCTCAAACTTCTACCCTTACATTAAAACACACTCATGTGGCTCTGTGGTACAGTAATGGTACAGTATCGGCTGTGGTCTCTATATTCCCTCCTCTGTCCAGCTTTGCTACAGAGTTTTAGTATAATTACAGTGTTGACCTGCATTAATTCATTAAACATTAATTCAAAGAAATCATCATTTTTCAAATGTCCTGCTCGTCCTCATGAGCTTCTGAAATTTAAAAGCCTTTTTTATGTTGTTGTTTTTCTCATACTGTAAATGGAGCCATAGTTTCATATTTTAATGCATGTTAATGTTCTGCTTAACCTTTTGTCTGAGAAAGGTTAAACCTTGAACGTGAGTCAGTTCTGTACAGATACCGCATAACAACACGTCTAATGGATCTCTGCTTGATCGTACAGACTTTAAAGAATTGTGCAGGTTTAATACAGCTGTGGTGATAAACATGATTTTGAACAGTTTAGAAGGTTAAATTTAGATCTATGAGCTCAGACTAAAGATTTAAATAATTGCTAACAGGGTTAAAACTGTTTTCTTGATCAGTGCGTCTTCTTTGGTTTGCATTTATATAGTGTTTCTCATAGATGGTTTACCATGTGCCATATGATTCAAACCATTTACTGTATAACTGAGTTGTGGACAGAAAGAGACTGTAGAGGGAAATGTCATTTATGAGCCATGAGCATGAAACGGCTCTATGTAAGAAAGTACATGTAAACAGTGTGTGTGATTGAATCGAGTACTTATGTGTCTCACAGCCCAGTTTTCTACTGCGGGACGGTTCATTTGTGTCTGTGGCAGCTCTGTGTGTGTGCTGGAGGACATCAGCTTTGAGTTCATCAGATCATGAGGTACTTACAAGGTTAAAGGTCATGGAATCATGGAAAATAGATGTGCAACTGTATGTCCAATCCGCAAGAGAGGTCATTTACATTTACATGTCTAACTGGATGGCAATAACAAAGGTTATGGTCAGAGACAGGGTTAAAAATGATTGTATAAAGATATATTACATTTTGGGTTTAAAAAAAACTAACGTTACTTACATTGAATGCTGTAAAGTGTAAAATATGCTCAATTTAACTTATGTGTGTATGCTTTAAATGAGTGGCTTGACAAGAGCAGAAGAGAAGAAGAGGAGAAAAGAGGAATAGAACAGGAGGAAAAGAGGAGAACAGGAGGACAAGACAAGAAAAGAGGGTGAGGAGAACAGGAGGAGAAGCAAGTACAGGAACACAGAAGGGGAGAACATGAATGCAGATGACAAAATGACATAATGAGGCTTAAAAATATACAAGCAGCTAATTGATGTGATGAGATGAGAAGCTCATGGAGGCTGTGATTACAAGACCCAAAACAGAGCAACCAGAACCTCCAGAAAGAGCTGAAGCCCAACAGTGTGTTAATTGGCTCCTCTCCCTCCCTCTCTCTCTCTCTCTGAGGCTGCATTGGGCGAGTGATTAGTACGTCTGCTGTAACACAGCTCCTCTTTGTTCTCTCCTGTATTCACTCTTTAAGACTCATCTATGGAGGCTCCACTGCCTGTTGCTCTGAGCACTTCTGAGGTTCCTTCATGTCCCGGAACCCAAACTCACATACCACACGTCTGGACCAACTCACGAGTCTGTGTGACCTTTAGACCTACAGGGAATTTTCTCTGCTGTGTGCATCTGTATTTTTCCATGTGTCACTCTATTAAAATGATATACTTTGTGTTTTTAAGAGGAGCTCTTATGACAGTGATGTCACAGTGTATCAGTGGAGGCCATATTGTTGACTAATGATCTAATGATCTAATTCTGAATGTGTAATATTTTTAATTTTTTTAGCTTGTGATAGAAGTAACAGTAAACATGGTCTGGAAAAGTTGTGTAGCATGAATTTCAAAGGAGTTTTAATTCATTTTTTAAAAACAACCAAAGCATGCAGCTGAGAATACTGCATTCTTATTGGCAGCTGAAAACACATTTAAATAAAGCTGACGTGTGTTATTATTCATGATGTTAACATTCTTGTGTTTTAGAAAAATCTGCACACACCTGAGGAACAGCCCTGAAGCTCCAGCAGTCTGAGTAAAGTGTGTCATTTATATGCAATAGAATGACCAGACAGAATAACCCATAATGACTGTTTAACTGAAGCACATACAGAAGCAGATAATCCATTGAGTTTTCATGTGGATTCTTCCCTCACTGTGGTGTTGCATTTGACAGTGTTGCCTGAACTGGCCTCTGTTACTTTAAATAGCAATGAATACATTACACAGATTCACATTAGGATGACAATACTGTTCATATATATGACAATACTGGCAATACTACTGGCATGTGAGTGTATATTGGAAGTGGCAACCCAATGCAGCACTAAAACTAAAATTAATTACTTTACAGGCTTAATATGTACAATTATTAATATGACGGTCTGAATAAGTAAACTGTCAATGTTGTAAATGCATAAACTGCAACTGAAGTGTGACTGACAGTCATTATAGTGTGTGTGTGTGTGTGTGTGTGTCAGCTATTGTTTGTTGCAGGGGAACTGCACTCTGCCTCGGCTTTTATCATTGTTCATGTGTTTTTAAGGAGGACACGTCACACAACCTCTTCCTGTTAGCATCTGCCCAATTTGACTAGCTTCTACTAAGTGACAGAAGACGCACAGCCTTGCATATCAACAAATATGGCAACTGTTATATTGTTTTACCATCCCAGCTGCACGGGTAGGTGTGTTAGTCTACATTTAGCATTGCTGTTTCTACTCTCTTTTAGAACAGACATGTGACTCAGTGGCGTGACTCCATGTGTGTTACTTTACAAGATTTTAGCTATTAAAGTGGCTAAAATACATGTAAAAGAAAACGGTAAGTAACTGTAATACATGCGTAAGTAACTGTAAGTGTTTGAAGGCTCACTAGAATCAGCTGATGAGTGGATAAGCTGTCAGCTGTGTGCTGGACAAGACAGATGTTTGGACTGTGTGACGATCTCTTCTGCTACATTCAGGATCTCTCAGGGGCCGCTGTTGTCTTGGCAGATGACAAGATGCACACTACAGAGACGTCATCACAGTGTGCACACTGCTGTCTCTCGCTGCCAGGTTCTGAACCGTCCTTTTACACAGCCAAACAAAGGATAAACAGGTAACACAGCAGCAGTTTCCAGAAGAAGCAGGGAAGTGTCTGCAAAGTCATTCTGAATACATTCCAGTTTAGAACAGTGAAAACTAGCCCAAAGTGTCTTCCATTTATTTCTGCTGTGGGACTCGCTCTCGGTTGAGTTAAACAGACATCTCTCAATAATACACACTCGAGTGTGTGTGTGTGTGTCCCATCCTCTCTCTCTGTGGCAGGAGCAGCAGTGTGGAAGCATCAGACCTGGAAGGCACTTTTCAGCCTGGTCACACACACTGGGGCCCTGCTGCTTGGCTGCGCACCATGGGTCACTGGTTTACATTAGAAAAATACAGCCAGCCGAACAGTCGAGCATGTTCAAACATACCTGAATAAAAGACAAAACGTAACACAAATGATCAAACAAGATGAAAATACAATGTATCAGTTTTAATTTAAAATTGATTTTAAGATTATATTTCAAAACAATATAGAGATGTAATTAAAAAGGAAATCGGAATGAAAAAAGGTGGCAATCTGGCAGGACTCACTGTGATTTCCTGCATTAAATGATGGAAAGAATCATTCTTTAAGTTAGGCACATTAACAGGCCAATATCATAAATGAATGAAACACAGGGTCGATTGTTTTGTTCGTGAGTTTTACACCTCTGTGAGATAAATCTATTTTCTGGCAGCAGGCTGAAGAAGAGATGATGAGGAGAAAATGGAGGTCTGCCACCGGTCAAAGAGGAACTGAGACAGACCCCCAATGTGAGACACCTTTATTTGGTTTATATTTGATTCATCAATATAATAGCACACAATACATGATATATACAAATACTAGTTTAATACTTAATATTGTAGTCTTACATTATCTTAATATTATTCTATCCTATATTAATATTATCAATATTATCATATGTCCCGCCTCCACACATTTTGCATTACAGAAATTGTCATAAGGTTTATTAGCTTTACACGCGCGTTCACAACAGCGCGCAATAATACAGCGCTGTCTCTCAGAGGAGATAAAGCGCGCTCACGCGCCTCAGCGCCCAGAACGTGATTGACGTGCACTGAGAGGCAGCCATGGGCGGGGTTACATACGCTTCGTATCCAATCAGGCACCGAGGGCGGGGCCTGAGCATCAGAGTCTGTAGCGTGAGTTACAATGTAACAAAAGCAGCAGAATGACGCGCTGAGAGAACGTGCGCGCGGATCAAGCGCTGCCTTTACGCGGGAACCCATTAATAACACACACACAGTCAGTCAGTCAGTCAGTTCAGCGTCCGCCTGACACCGGCTCACGGCAGTCACTGAGCTCACGGTTCAGCTGGAGCACAGCGCTGGGCGCACAGCGGGACACGTCCAGACATCACCGAGCACCGCCGCAGCTGTACGGGAGAACGCACGGAGGACCGGAGCGGGGCCGACATGGATGAGCAGCCGCGCTTGATGCACGGTCATGCGGGCGTGGGGATGACCGGACACCCCGGCCTGTCTCAACACATACCGGAGAACACCGGAGCGACCGACGGCGACGGAAGAAAGCAGGACATCGGAGACATCTTACAGCAGATCATGACCATCACGGACCAGAGCCTGGACGAGGCGCAGGCCAGGTGAGCTGTCACCCAACACGGGCACACACGTCTGAAAGAGCGCGACCTTATCATCAGCATGCGCGCTGTCAGAATTACAGCACACAATACTCCATATCTCCATCAGAATGGGCAAGTCATTAGCCATTTTTAAGAAACAACTAAAAACTCATCTTTTTCGTCTCTTCTTCCGCGACTAATTTACTAACACCCCACTTCTACGTGAAAAAAAAAACCTTATACTGTGTTGAAAAACCTGAGCCATGTGTATAGCACTTATTCACTGTTGTCTCTTATTGTAATCGAAGTTGCTTCCTGTCCTCATTTGTAAGTCGCTT
>JAZGTJ010009003.1:0-20065 GCA_036877575.1 Botia almorhae | reverse complement strand
CTCGAGGCAGAGAGGACAGACAGTAGCTGCATTATCAGGCAGTCGACTGGACGACTACAGTGTCCTTCCCTCTGTCACACATACTGAATTAGAGACTTTGGAAGGAACAATGAGGGATTGTGCTTATCAGGTTTATAATTGTCCATGTCTCCACTGAAATGCTAGAAGGTCTAATACAAAAAAAGGAAGAACTAGTCAGAGAAACCTGGTATTTTACTGATGGTTGATGGTATTTTGCTGTGTTTTAACCTGGATGGAAAATGTTTTGGTCTGGTTTGATATTGGTACAAATTTGTTAATCTGGCTGTTGTTGCAGGTAGACCAGCTAGATCCGTGTTCAGTAAATATTCCATTCAAAAATAGTTCTAACTCAGCTAAGTCAGCTAAGTTCTAACTAAGTCAGCTTAGCTGTTCTATAAGCAAACAGTGACAAAACAGCAACTTATGAGACTTATTAAGTGTCTAACTACTCTGTACTTCATTCTGCTGTGAAACACAGTCATCTCACTGGGATGACTGTGGAAGCGTAACTGTCCCACAATGGCTGGGATGCTGTAAGCACAGGCTGGCATGGAATCTAACTTTATATGGAATAGAGCAGGAACTGGAGAAGAAGAGAGGAAATCAGCAGAGGTGGATGGGGGCCAGCAGATGTTTTAGATTTGGGTTTTGGCTGAAAAGGGCAATTAAGAGGTGCTCTTAATGATGCTGGCAGCCGCCCAATAAACCTGGTTCAGTGGAAGAGCTACTCATTAGGGTGACTCATTCAAAACACAGCAACCTGCCTAAATGCCTCCCAACATCTCCCCCAAACCCAACCAACGTCACACACAGCAACAGGAAGATCAGCTGCAAGTCAGGAATTCTAAAGGTTTCACAGGCCCCCAAAAATATGGATCTAAGGTAAAAGCAAAAATCCAGTAATGATGTAGGTTTTCCATTATGCAGGTCTATGCACAGGGGTGTTTGAATCTGGCAGGCCAGACTACAAAAAGGAAGGATTGATAACAAGAAAGTGAGAGAGAAAAAGAGAGAGCATGGGGGGTGTTGGGCCATTCAGCATATTAAAAAACTGTGTTAAGAGTCCAATATAAGACATCCTGTAATTTACGTGCCTGGTTTTCCCACTCGTTCATACGTATTAACTTCACTGGGTGCCATAAATCTGTTTAATGACCACAAATCTGGGCACAGAGTTCTCCACTGACACAGTTAACTCTACAAGCCGCTCTGTCCCTGTTGACGCCAAACGACTGCGACATGTTCCCTGGCATAGGGGTTTACAAGAGATCCAGGCCATTCTCATGCACCTTGGCATGATCAGGCCTGGGACCTGTCTCACTGGGTGAAAGTGCTGGCAAGCCTGAAATCCTGGCACAGGCCCTGCTATTGAGTTTTCATAAAAGTAGGTCACTGCAAAGCTCTCGTTGGATCTTCTTTGCTAGGGAAAAGGAAAATAAATTAGATGAATGAAGACAGGAAGAAGATACCTGCCACTTCCTGTCCAGCCGTATGAGAAGATAAACAAGGGCAGGAAGTTACATGCTATACTGATGACACTGTTGTCCTCCTGCAATATTCTTCTAGTAGCCACATTGGAAACAATGTTCAGTCTATACAAGCATGTTTTATTACATGCTAGATGTATAGATGCTCCTGCTCAAAAACCCAGCATACAGTAGCTGGTCACCAACATGTGTTTGGAGATTCTTACAAGTACTCCTACCAGGCTTTGTGACTAGCTTACCAAGCAAGGTTACCTTGGTCAACCAACATCAGCATCAATACCACCAATAATATCTAAGCTGTTTGTTTTCTGTCTTTATCTGAAATCACTGCACATCTGAGATGTTTGTTACCCATATGTTGCCATTGACATGGTTTTCTACAAGAACAGATGTTACAGTTAAGTGGTGGTAAGCAGTGTGTGGCAGCTTTATTGTAATTACAGATGATTTATGCTAACCCTCAAGTTATAGCTACAATTTAAATAACATTAAGGTCCAACTGAAAGCTCCATGATGTTATCAACCATTAGCTGGTTTTGGCCAGTGTGGACATGGAAAGGCCAAACTTGTCAATCACCAATTCCACAGCATAGCAGTCAAGCCTGCTGACGCATATGTCTCACACATGTTGAGAAGAAGAGGAATGAAAAGAAGCAGAAAGGTGCTATAGATCTGCAAAATCATTTTCATCACAGTTTATCATAGCGTATGTGTCTTTCTGCTGTTGGAGTAACCAGACACTTCATTTTCCTTGTGTTTGATTTCGCACACAGTATATTTGACAAATTATTGAGGTTGTGGAAATTCTATTATCATTTGTCTGCTTTGAGTCAGGGAGAATATTAGTTTTTCTAGTTTTTCTATGTTTTGTTTCTATGTTTTATTCTTGCCCGTCTCCTTGTGGTCATCCTCCAATATCCCACAATTCCCTTGTGTAGTCTCAGGTGGCGTGCACCAATGGTAAAGACACATGACATGACATTTAGCAGAACTTCATGGAACTTTCTACTGTCTCTTTTAGCCATCAGCTAGATGACCTGCCAAGGAAGGAAGAGGTGTTTAATAAGTTGAAGTATTAATTAAATCATCAATACCAGTAAATCTAAGATCATTGAATTGGTTAAAGAACATTAGCGCGTCATACTCCTTTCACAATATCCACAGACGAATGGGAAAAGGGAAAAACAGTTTTTACATGACACTGCCAAAGTCTTAGATTTCACACAAAACACACACAAACAGGTGTGTTAGATCATATTGTGGGGAGATTTAATTATGTGCTGTCTGCATGTGCACATTCTAGGAAGAGATTCTGGTAAATACTCCAGAGCAGCAGTATTTAATATCTAATACTTTGCACATATTTTCAGTGAGTAAAACACATTGGTTCTCAGGATAAAAACACTTTCAGCTTAGTTTCAGTTCAGCTGGAAGGGCAAACAAACTCTAAAATTCACGCTTGTCTGCACGTGAAACTTCTCATATCTGTATTTAACAAATATAAATAATCACTTCCTCCTCCTCCGCTACACCTAAACACCCACACATATAAGATCAGGACCAGGCTGTCAGTGTGTAGGACGCTACGTCACTTAAAATGGAACACATATCAAAAGCCCCTAATAGCACATGACTCGTGGATTGCTGCATGAAAATCATTGCTGTTTTGAATTATTTTAATAGGAGTATGTTTTTGAACCAAGTCGAAATCAGCTAGATTAAAAGTTTGCTGTGGCAGCAAGTGACTTGCAGTGCATTGAAGTTATACATTATATGTCAGTATGTGCATTGCTCCTACTCCTAGGTCTCCTATCACACATTTTTCTCCTGAGAAACAGAAACAGACCTCAGTATTTTCCAATATGTGCTGAGCAAGGCACCTTACGGCCAACTGCTCTAGGTGTGTGTTCACAATTTGCAATGTGTGTTTACAACTTACTACTCCAATGTGTGTTTACCTACTAAATTAGTTAAATGCATAGGACAAATTTTGAGTATGGCTCAACATACTTGGCCAGAATGTCACTTTACATATTTAAAAAATGAAAAAACACTTAACACAAAGATAATACTAAAGATAAAATTAAAGACATAGATATTATCCAAAGCATAACTGACGATTAAAAAAATGTCCCTAGTGTGAACAAACCTGTGGACAAAAAACAAAATGCTTCCTTTGGGTATTAAGCAACTTTTGACTAATAAGTTAAAATTAGCCAGTAACCAATGTAAAACATTGTTCTCGCAACATTCAGATCACGTTATTCATCACTCTGAAGGAATATAAAAGAAGAAGGGAAAGAGGAAGTAGACGGGGGGCATGCACTTCATAGAAGGAAGTGAAAGTGTTAAGAGCAACATCTGCTTCTCCTGCAGCCCGTCTGTTAGCGGGACATTCTGTTTGTCTACGGGTTACAAATGGCCAAAAAACACAAACACCAACTCAAAGGCCCTCACAGACATGCAGACACACAGAAAGTTGAGTTAATAAGCAAACAGGCGACGCTTCATATCTGATCTAGCATGGAGAGCTGATCTTACTGAAAATAACGAAGGAGAGTGTCAATGTAATCTTTAATTTGCAGAAGAAGAACAAGAAATGGGTTGAGCCCACGTTGAGAATAAAAACACAGAAGAGAACCTACATTCATCTCTCCTGCTTAGCTCACCCTCCTGTTCACTTGGCAACTCAAATCCCTCACGAAGAATTCTAGCATTAAGCCAAAGGTAAAGGCCTGGTGAAGGTCAGATGGACGGTTGCCCCTGGAAAATCAGCCTGATAAATTTAGCATATAACATGGCTGGGATTGATTATAGAAAGTAGCTGGTGAGAAAGTAACAAAATACTGATATTATATACGAGTATAAACACAAATTGGTTTATGTTTGGCTGGTTACATGGTTATTGTTGGTTTTCTATAGTGATGGCAAGGGTGAAGTTAGAATAGACGTGATGCTAAAAGAGGCTTTTTTAAAACATTGGTGCCCTTATTAGTAGTCCAGAGATGTTTTCTGCCTCCTTCACTGCTTGTTCCACACTCTCCACACTAGCTCTGTTCCAAAAACGAATGAATCTTGCCTTTTTGTCTATTGCTTACATCCTAAACCATTTTAAACTCAATTTAATTATTTTATCACTACTTTACAGTATTACAGTATATAAAAATATTAATTAGAACAGATTATTGTATTTGATTTTTCGCTTGTTTATTTTCATCCACCATCTTGTAGGAATTTGTTTACTAATCGTGTCGCAGTGAATTCTGGGATTGTCTTCTGTGTAAAGCATACATATGAAATTAACAGAATTCAGCTTAATTCAATTAACCATCTCAGAAGGTAGAATGATTATACAGCTCACTAGGTTTAGGAACAGAGCTTTTCTCTCTATTACACACACACACACACACACACACACTAAAAACTTAAGCTGATCCATCTGTTTGGGCTGAATCAAGAGAACACACAAGCAGACAGGACCCAAAACACCCACGCCACATTACACACATACATACACACACGCAGCTCACCAGCATAGTGAAGTGCTAAAGCTGGACTCTTCTCTCAGTACCCACTTTCATCTTGGTGTTGGCAGCATTGTTCATTTTCATTGAGGGCCCACATTTATGTCCATACTGGCCACTTCAGAACAAATGATGTATACTCTTTACAGTACTCTCTACCACTGGGGCTGTGCTGGGCCCAAGCCACAGGCGTGCAAGAGAACCTGATAGTCGTGGAACCCGTGCTGCTCTCTCCCTGGGCTGGAATGCATTTCTGCAGCCCTGTACTTTTCACCATATCAGGGGAATGATTGGAGGTCCCCTCCAGTGCGATCAGCTTCCAGACAACCAAACCACCCACTCACCCACAGGCACACATACACAAACACTCCCTCTGATACTGGACAAGCATAGCAGATTGCAAGTGTGCTCCAACAGTATGATTCATGCACAGAAAATAACAGTTTGTGAGAGTTTGGGTTTCACTTCCTTTAATTTTGGCATTTTACCATTTCAAGAAACATGCACCAATTAGACTACCTCTTAGATACACACATACCAAGCACACATAAAAACATTCAGTTATGTCTCAGTTTTATGTCTAAAATTCCTTAAGAGATATAAGGTAGGCATAATAGAGGCCATTGTTGACATATAGTGTATAGAGCTATAAAGTTAGTATGTATAGGATATCTCAGATAATCTGTTTGAATAAATTTGATGTGTACCTGTTTTCACTTCAGGCTTTATAGCACCTTGGCAAATTTGAGCACAGTCTGAGCATTGTTTAGATTGTCTGAAACCCTCGGGAAGACTCATGTCAAATTCCTGGGGTCAGTTCTTCCAGGAGAAAATTTAAGCACTTTATCTTTAAAATTAAAGTCTTCCTTTACCTTTGTATCATTGTTGTCAATTGAGGTATTAAAGAGATTTTTCTCTCCTGTGGGTTCTATAGGTTTACAAAGAAACCAGAAGCCCTGTTTTTGTGATTGTATGAAGAACTACAGACAAGTCTGAAAAGGAAATTACAATGCTGCATATTTGAGAAATGTGTGGTTTTAGTAAAGGAGTCAGATCTGACAGATCTTTGCCTGTGTTAAGTTTATATGACACTTAACAAATTGTGTGTGTGTGTGTGTGTGTGTGTGTGTGTAACAAGAAGAAACAGCATATATTAAGTCATGCAGATCATGCATGTATTTATCAGAGGTATCATGTTTATTGAAATCTGACAGCTCTGTATAGTTCATGTAAGTCTATAAAGTGATGTTCCCCTTAAAACCCCTCTGGGAACTGTCAGATCGCCCCCTGCTGGATCACATAAGACTTCAAATTCTCCTGCTTAAGTTAAACTGTTAACCTCTCAATTATAAAACAAATGTCTCTATATTTCCTGGCTAAGCACACAGCCTTTGACCTGCAGAAAATTTCTTCACTTGACTCATTGCCTTTAAATTTTGAAGACAACAATAATTTGTTGGTTATGAAACAGAGCTCTTAAAAACATGTTTTTTCCACATTATACAGCAGAGAGATCATCATACAGACTGTGAAATATCTCAGTGAGACAGGAAAGGGAAACATAGACCATTCTGAACATTCTACAAGAGATGGATTGTATTTGAAGTATGGTTTTGTCATTTGGACTCCTTTTCCCAGCATCTAGTCATCTCTTCTTTCCCTGAAGGTGAATTGGGAATCTAAGAGAACTTGACACCACAAATGTGCACCACACCCTCTTTAATGCCTACATCTTCATTTTGTATTCCTGAGCCTAAAGGGGCCAATAATCTCCACTATATCAGAATCATTATGGGAACCCTGTAAAGATATAGGCAAAGGTAATAAACTGCTGTATCTTTCCCTGGTTCAAACCCTAAACTGTAAAAGCCATAACTTAAACATAATTATTTATCAATACCTGTATTGTTAAAACAATGCTTGCTTCTTGGTTACAATAGAAAACATTCTCCCATTTTTAAATGTGATTAAAAGTTCTCTTTATAATTGATGAGTGCCTTTCTAGTCCTCACCTCCTAAATCTTGGACTATATTTGGAGGGATGCTGTAAACAATTTGCAGTATACAGTCTAAATCTTCTAACTATACTTTTGTAATACTTTTTTGTACTTTTTGAAATTCTACTTAAGTGTCTGCTTTTTGATTCCACAACATACTACTGTCAAGAAATTATGATGTTTATGTGTGAATTTTTATATACTTCCTGTAGATGTTAGTCTGACAAACATGCAATTTGGCCTGCAATCCACCTTGAACTGAAATCCTGATTCATCTCTAGATCATGTGATATGATTCAGCACATTTAAACCATTTATTATTACTTATTACATGGCTGTCTAGAATCCTCAATTCTGATTGGTCAATCATATACCAGTACTGTGTCATTTACTGCTGTAAACTGTGTGCAGTTTAGTAAATAAGGTGTAGTTTATAGGCAGTATGTGCAAAATCGAGGCCCTGGCCCTTGTTTCAGCTCATAAATGTCACAAAGTCTTCTGCAACCCATACTAAAGTGGAGATGATGGAGGTAATCTTGCAGTAAAATATTTTAAAGCCCTAAATTAAGTCCAGTTAAGACAGAAGAGAGAGAAAGATCTCACACTACGTTTTACTTTCACATTATTATGAAACTGTTCATAATAGAACTTGGAACATATAAAGATTCTTAGTCTTTTCCAGATCTGTTCTCAATTTTATGAAGAAACATTACCCCTGGCAGGCCTGGTGGAAAAAAATTAAGAGCCTTTGTTACAAGTAAACATTCTGGCTTGTTCACTTGTCAATCAGCGAACTGTTCCGCCAAAATAATGGACAGACAGCAATGAATTAGCTGGAGATTCCCTGGTGGTTTAAAGTTGGCTTGGGCTTACTGGTTTGATGGCATGACTGTCAAGAAAACAATGGGTAATAGAGAACACTACCTGATAAGGAAGTGAGAAACACTGCTGAGATTTGTTTTTCCCAGCATGCTTGGAGTGCGTCCCATTCAGGTAGGGTGACTCATCGAGTACTTAGAACTGTCACAAAGTTTACTGTCAGTCACAGGCAAACAGCCACAACAAAACACACAGAAGCCAGGGGAAAGAAAGCAAGCCAACAGGGACAAACATTGTGTATGCTGAATGTTGTGCATGTTCAAACAAATGAACCAGCATGATGTTTGTGCTTTGTTGACATACAGTCTGAAACGCCTGAGAACATTAGGCTGAGTCATTTACCACAAATCCTGCCGAAAGAGCTACAGCCTGCTCCCTCTTTGAGACAATGTCATCACAAAACCTATGAATGAACAGTCTGCATTTTGGTCATGTTGAAAGGACAGTCCAGTAAGATAACAGTTACAAGTCTTGTCTGACCAAACACAGGGATGATTATACTAACCTCACTGTGTCTTTTCTGATCTTACACCTGCTCCAGACATCTATAAATTCTCCCATGTACAGTCCAGCTATTCCATGTCATATAAAAGGAAACAGCAGCCACTGAGCCTGGATGCTGAGTGGAGTAACCAAGCACAAATCTGTGGTGGGCAAATGGACAAAATGCTTTCCTGTAAGTAAACTGGAGCATGATGCTAGCATCGCTAAGATCATTCAAATCTCACATACTGAATGCACAAATTTATAAAATGTACACCCTAAATGTCCTGCAAACCATGCTGGATAAAACGTTTTACCAAATGCCTACATGTTAATGGATTCCTAACCCTAACCTTATGGTGAACAATAAAAATTAATTAATTAATTAATTTTTAAGTCATAGTCCATGTATGTGTAATGTTTTGGGCGTGTACTTACAGTTATTCATCAGAATGTGACCAGTGATCTTCAGTTCACAATATAAGGAAATAAACTCTGGCTCATGTCAAAGGTGAGTCTACAAAAACATTGCAAGCGCAAAGCATTACTGCAGATGTATTGTTACAAAGATGCTTATCACTGTGCTTTGGCTCAAGCATTACATTGTTTTGAATTGCGTGTGTCAGAGTTGACACAAACAAATGAAGTAAAAACTTATCAAGAAATCTGGGTTTGCAACCTTTGCTACACTAACCGCAGACACAAACATCTACAACCCCAAACAGGACAGAAGAGGTCTTGATCCCTTTTAATGAGAGGCAACTGAAGATTGTGTATCTACCACAGACTCACGCTGTCCAGACAGCAGATACTAGATAGGACAGATTCAATGTCTTGTCCTAGACTAGTCATATATACTCTGAACACAACACAGGTTGTGGAAGCGGGCAGGTTACAGAGGATCCAGATGGAACAAGGGATGAGGGGACAAGGGGTCGAGGGAAAGATACAGGAGAAGGACGGAAACGTAGGGCTGCTGGGCAAATGTACGCAGAAACCGGGTGGTCTGATACGAGGCTGAGGAATCTGAGGAACGCTGGAGGAACAGACGCTCTGGAAAACTGAGGAGCCCACATCAGACGTGAAGGCCAGGAGGGCTGAATGTAGAGGTGACCCGATACACGTGTGTGTGTCTGTATCACAGTGAATATGTCTGTCACACGCAGCTCAAGATGCTATTCATTGGATCACAGCAGTCATTCTCAGTTCTGTTACAGGGTCCCATGGGAAGATAGAGCCACCCACCCTCTCACAGTGCAACAGTCAAGGGCAACTTCAACTTTATGACCTCAATATCTTACCCTAATTTGATCCATATATTATAAATGCTTCTCACTAAATCAATAAAACAAATACCAACCAGCAAAATTATTTTCACTTTAAAGATACACTGTAAAAATAATTACTGAAATGGTACTGTTAATAGACTCTAAACTCTAAAACACAACACAATGCAAAATTTAAAATACAGGTAAAACAAAACATAATGGAAAAATTCCCTAATACAGTAAATTGTGCCCTATTTTACAGATCTTTTTGAGTGTAACTGCAGAAAATTCTAGGTAGTTCTTTCATGAACTTCCATGTACTTTTTCTCCCCTGGTTTCGTACTAGTATAAACCAAGAACCTGGAAAACAACTACTGAAGTGCTACAAATCATTGAAGATGTTCACCTTATGACTTTCAAAACTACTTAAAAACCCAACTGGCATTTATTGCAAAGCTATCAGATTCAGAGCTCAGATCAGAGCACAAAGTCCAAATGCAATGCGTCTTTATGTCTAATTGTTTCTAGTCACACTATACATATCTATTGTCCTTCTTAGAATCTTCTTAGAAAGTCAGAGAGACCAGCAAGGTGGTTCATATAGTGGAAGTTTGTTGGTTGACTGACTTTAGCACCAAACTGGCCATAGCTCATTGTTCTGCTTGTCATCTCAACGGAGTTTCCTTTCACTGCCATTGGATGTTGAAGAGGATGACTGATGCCCCATAACAGCAAGCACAAACATGAGTAAGGAGGTGCAGGAAGCCTTAATAATAAGGAAGGCTAAATCTCAGTCAGTTTGTGTATGTGTGAGTGTATACAAGCTGTGAAAGACTGAAAGCCCAAGGCTAGAGCTCTGTTCCCACTGTTACATCATAATATATTTGGGTTTTGCTTTCCCTCTGTCTGGTGACAAGCTGTCAGCCAATCAAATCCTGCCGGGAAGCACCTCGTTGGCCGGTAAGCCTCTTGACTATTGGCAGGCGGGCGTGGAGGCCTGTTTCACAGGAACAAAACAATGATTACTGTTATAGATGTAGTCATGATGATGTGTGATGAGTTTAATGAGCTTACGCAACCTGTCAACCCATTTTAACGGTAAATGGATGAGGCAATGGTACTTATGGATTAATTAGGTCATTTTAGCCAATCAGCTTCAGCAAAAACCCCAACTGCGTAATTGTTTCCCAAAGGTGCAGTTTAGTCACCTGCAAAAATTAACTCTGCCACCCTGTAGGTGTTCTGTTACACACACATACACTCAAAATGTTTGAATGCCATTACATTATAAAAACTTTACCTCTAAAGGTGATTTTTAGAGGATCTATAAAATCAGCCCCCCTTAAGTTCACACAGATGTCCACAGCACAGCATGTTCCACTAAGCTGACAAAAGCACCCAAATACTTTTGCCTTCATTTTGAACAATGTATTGATTGCTGTATAATTTGAAACAGACTTCTGCTTGAAATGTTTTGCTGAAATGTGTGCTTGTGCTAATGAATACCACATGGCCTGATATTTAGTTATATAATGCAAAGACATTCACACATTTTTAGTGTGACTAAAGTGTCCAAATGCTTTTTGGGGCTACTGTACACAAACCAATAGCAAATCTACATCTAACCCTTGCCACACAAAGCTTTGGCAAGTGCAATTTTCTACAGTGAGCTTTACAGTGAGTAGTTAAAATGCAATAAAGACATGATGTGACAAGGAGAAAGACCCTTGCCCTGAAAAAAATGAGCCAAACACTGAGCCAAACTTGTGGTCCAAAAACAACATGCCAAATGCAAGCATGATATTTTTTCACCACACTAAATCATGCTTTTTACAATCTGAAACTTTTTATAGAAACCCAAATGGGCTTTCGCTTGAGCTCCTGTGGCTCCAGTGTGTTTTACAGGTCCACAGAGAGCAAACAGGCCCATGGGGACCACTAGGTTCAGAAAGGAAAACCACCTAGACCGCAAGTAATGGAGCAAGTTGTATAGTGGTGCATGATCTAATAAAAAGATCAATTCCTCACTATGAGTACAGAGGATTTAAGGTTTGTAAATAATAGCTTTATGCTTTAGGGTATTATCCCCAAAGGGCTGGTTCAAAAGGTAGGAGTGAATTTTTATTAACCTCCCATTAAAGACAAAGACACTGTTTATACATAAACACCCAGTCACAAATGACTGGGTGATGAGATAATTGTTGACTCCACCTTTACGGCCTATACACATAACCCAGCTGGTTGTCATCTAGCAAATATTTCTTAAAATAAACCTCAACATCTACTTCTTAGCTAGAAGCACTCGCACACATTATCTCTCCGTTCCTGCTTCTCCATGACGAGGAGCGGAAATTTCACTGCTTTTTTAAAGCCTCAAATGACCGCTTTAACACTTTTTAGCAGTTGAAAAAAACAGAGGCAGTGAAATGTCTCACATATTTCATAATCAGACGTAATATGCCTGCACCTGCAATAACATGGGTCACACTGTATTGTACACCCCAGTGGTGTGCTTTTAAACCAAACACCCCAGCCGGGAGTGCTTTACTGTAACTCTTGTCTATGGGCCTTACTCTGTATTCCTGAACACAGCTAAAATCCACATTAAATAAGGACTGGGCCATTGTGATTAATTATACAGAGAGAAGGAAACAAGACAGAGCTAAAACGGAACAGTCACACAGTCACAGCTTACAGTGAATAGGCAATTCAGCTAATGGTAATGTGCGCTTTTGGACGTCATTTTGGAGGCTCTGCGTGGAAACACAAATGCACACAGATCTCTCCAATGCCAGCTGTTCGCCTTAATACCTTATTAAAAACACACACACCCATTACACTTTAAACTTGGATACTAATCATAAAGTTGCCGCTGCCAGCAACTGCTTTGAAGGTGACGCCCATCCATCCTTCATTAAAGACATAACACACCTTTATCACTTTTATTGTAATATATTTACACTAATCTAGCTTTATTGAAATGAGGAACAACTAAACTTCCTGCAGTTTACTTGATAAATGATCTTTGTATAGAGGAAAAAGAAAGAAGCTGTAAACTGATCATTTCTACATGACCTTTAAACTATCAAAGAAAACATACCGGTACAGCTGTTTGGTACCAACCATTTGGATAGCCTAGAGCGGAAGAAGCAAATCTGGTACCTGCTCTCACATGCACAGTTGCTCAACATAAAGGGTTAGGAATAATGTCCCACGGCTTGAATCTGTCATTAGGTGAAAAAAAAACATGTTATGGAAGCTTTGAGAGACTTTGAGAGACTTTCAGAAAAATCTGAAAAAAGAAACCAAAAACAAAGATTAAGTCCATAGATCCAAGATTGACTTTTGGATTCTGTCAATCAGAACCCACTATAATGTCATTTTTTGCCAAGCACAATTATTCCCACTTCAAAGGCCAGAGTTGGGGGTAGATTTTTTTTCTTTAAGACCAAACTGGGTCTGTCAGCAGCTTTCTCTAGCTTGTTTAAAATGTCAGACAGCAGAATGGGGCCAGGTACTCAGTGGCCGTCAAGTGCTTGGCATGCAGCCGCATCGTACCATCGTGCCAGGCCAAACCAACTACGGAAAAGTCCAAAGAGAGAGGGCTTTGACATGTAATGGGAAGACACTTGTGATGGAGGTGTTGGTAAGAGACGGAAGAAATTTGAGAGGCCTGGCTCTCCACCCCTGCCTGGGGTCTGGACCACAGGACTAGCAGCAGCCATTCATTTTAATAACTGCACTTATTTTCTCCCCTGCCAGGAGCCATTACAATAATTCACACTCTCTGTACGGTACCTGGAGAGCTTTAGTGTGGTTTAAAAGAGTTTTGGATTTAAAAGTCTGGAAAAGTCCGGGATTTGAACGCCTTGGTATTCCGATATAGGGCGAGGAAAGAGAGACCAACCAAGTTTATTTTTTTAGAGTGCCCACATAATGTAGATGGCCAGACCGGTTTTAAATTTTACATGAACACTAGTGATGTGTCCACAGGGCTAAAGCTTTGATGATGATACCTGCAAGATAACGTTCAAATGCTAGAGTCCTTCAAATCACTTCATGGAGAGATAAAACAAGATTTCCATTCCATGCTTGTGCAAATGCCTCTTCCCTCTTAATCTACTCCACTGAAGTTATGGCCTTTATAACAGTCACATGTGGCATGTGACAAAGGTTGAGAACCAGTTTGCATCTGCTTTATTGTTTACAGTGAAGTCTCAAGCTCAAGCAGCAGGGCCCTAAATTTAACAGAAGATACACAAACCAGTTATTGCTTGTAAAGTTATTGCTCTTATCTCAAAAGAGGGAAAAGAAAACAGGATAGCCTGCTGCTTAAATACTATGGTAAAAATGCAAAGCAGTGTGGGAAACCTCTGTGTAACGTTATGCAAATCTGAGTAGGAGATAAGCAATGGCCGTTTACATAACGGCAACAGGCGAGTGTGACAGTACAGCTGTTTGTCGTTTAAAAACTGTCACAGACAGCCACAAATTACTCTTCCACAGGTAACTGTTTGTTTTGGCTTTTGAAAAGGAGATTATTATTTCTAGCTACTGGGCTGCATGTGGAAAACAGACTTGTAAAATTTCTTCTTCAGCAGAAGAAGTAGGTAGATGGAAACAGAGATTTGTATCATCATGGTAAAATAATGAGATAAACTTTTAACCCTCGGTTAGCGTGTTCAATTTTAAAAAGGGGTTAGTACTGCTTTTAACCATGCTCTAGAGTTATGATGGTGAGATTTACTATACACAGGTACAGTATAAACAGTTTGAGCTGAGGAACAAAATAACCCACAATAATATTAACAAGAGTAAAATTGATGAAGTGTCAGGCATCTAAAATTCAATCTAGTGTTTTTAACATCACAATGGTTCCACTATGCTCATAAAGATTTGCATGGAGCGAATTAAAACAGTGGACACTATTACACACATACATACCTTTAACCAGCTATTACAATAAAGCCATAAGACTGAGTTGTATTGTTCTCATATGAGACTAATTATAATTATTTTAAACCAACCTTAGTCCAAACCCCACTTCTGAAATAAAGAATATATATTATGTAAGAGTATATATTATAATATAATATATTTAGAATTTAAAATATATAGTAAGTGCTTCATGTGTAATTTTTTTTAAATTAAGGGTTATGCAATAATCACACACTGCTGTCATGGAATAACATTCAATTGTTAAATTAACAAGTTAACAATGTTTTGGGATATTCTCCTGACACTGCGCTATTCAACTTGCTCCTGACACACCCCTTAAATGCAGCATGAAGCTTTCCTTCGCTCCAATGCTCTCTGACAGCGATGATGACTGACATGCATAAAAGACACCATATAATGTCCCAACCCCTCCCTGCAGACTCGAGTCACTATTCAAGACCCCCACTACCTCATGTCTAGGCCTAGCGGGTTGTAAGTCCTGGCACTATTTGAGCTAGAGTCTCCAATTATGAGCTTCTTTACTGCTTCATTACGCTGGAATAAATTCTGAGAAACAGCATGAAAATCAGTTCACACACACACACACATACTTATCTGTTGTTTGAGAGGAAAATAAATGCTTTTAACCTGCAAGGTTAGGGCATGACCATATTTGGAATGTTGACAGATGATTGGCTGCACAGGAGGCGGAGTCTGATTGGCTTTTGAAAGTGTAGTAGCATCATACCAGGCACACCCATTGTGCCGTCAGGTGAGCTCATAGGTGTGCTGTCACTTCAATGAAAATGCGATGACAGAAGAATTAGCAAATTGCATTTGAAGGATTTGAGGTGAGGCATAATTGTCCTACATAGCTGCAATTGGTTTTGAGTCTACAAAAAGGGCAGGAAACTTTAGAAAAGAAAGTTACCACATAAACTGGAAAACCTTTTAGGGATACATGGTGACACCAGGGTTAAAGTGAATTTTTAGGATTAAATGACAGAAAGCTATCGAATGTAAATATCTAAAACTAAATGAGCTAAATGAGTGGTTAATGTTTTTGACAGGTATAAAACCAAAAAGGTAAAAAAATGAACATTCAAATATTTTACCTGTCAAAGGTTGTGTAATCCAGTCTCAAGGCACACCTATTGTTATTAATTAATCAAAAACAACAAACAACATGGACTCAAAACAATTATATTCTTAGAATAGCCTGCAGATTTCAAGGCATAACTGGAAATGAGCTGAGCAGGATATGGTGTGGATGTGTCTGATGAAGAAACGTGGAGGAAAAACAAAGTAAGTGTTAAAATTTTTGCCCTGGTGCCACTTCGCCATCTAGTGACCAAATGAAGCATCACATTTATAAATAAACAAAAACAGGCTAGAATGATGCTACTATAAATTAAATTAATTTCTTCGTGGCATGGATTTAAACATGCACTGGGTGGATTAGTTTAGCCACCTTTTCTTACTCACCTGAGTTTTCATTACATTAATGAAAGATTTCTGGATTTTGGGAAGATTGTATGCCGATTATCATAGTAAACGATATGTTAACAAACCTTTGCTACCTTTTTATCACATATGACATTAGTGTAATTTATTTCTAAATAAACTAATAACTTTTATTTCATTTTAATGAAATTCCTATAGAAAATTACACTATAAAGATTACTTACTACTACAAACGAATATCAATTTAATATTAATTTGATGGGACACAGTACTTCCCTCTACTCTATTCCTTCTCACTCACTAGTATGCTGTCTAAAGCTTATTTCATGCGTTTTTTGTTGACACTAGGTCAGAGATACAGAACATGCAGTGATACTACCAGTTTTCTTGGTTTGGTGTTACCAAATTTGAAATTCAGAATGCATTCCTGTTGCATGTCAAATTATCATTGCCTAAATACAGGACTGAACACAGGTACACAGAAAACCACACTAACATCTCTATATCTTACATACAGACGTTGATATGGTCCAACTAGTAGGTGACAGATCTGTATTATATCACAAAAGATGATTACAATTATGCATTAGAAATATGCATTGTGTATAGTATGTAACACTAGTGGTGAACAAAATTGCTTCACAAATATAATCATTCATATTCTTTATTCAGATTCAGTGTACAATGGATTGGACGGATGTGACTTTCATGCTTCAAATACAATTTTTGTTTGCCCATTAACATAACCAATGCAGATGTTCAACAAAGCGTTATGGCAAATCCCATAATCTATAACTGTTACCAAGAAGGAAATACAGAGACCACTATATTTCTCTTAATCCTTATCCATTACTTAATGGCATATGGGAGACTATGGTGTGGAAGTGAAACAAGTAACAGATATTCCTGAGCTCAGTGAACCTACATACAGTATATGCCTTTATTGTTACCATCATCAGATCTCTTAAAACCACTTCTAGCACCAGTTCACTTCATTTATACATTTAATAATAACACATTCTCCAGTGTAATCACAGGTTATACTGATATTTTATGTACAGTACTCGGCACCAGCACTCTATTTCTGTATGTAAAAACATCAGGGGTACTTTAGTATGTTCAGTGTGTGTTAAAGCATGTTAATAAAATGGAAAAAATAATTAATATACAGAACATCAAAGATCAGTCGTAACATGAAAATGCTCTTGGAAGACGGCTTTCATGCATGTTCAAGCACAACATTTTTGATGCATATAAAAAACACCAAATTCAAGTAAGAGGCATTGCTTTAGGGTATACAGTATATATTTACATTGCAATATTTTATATATTATAACTACATTTAGGTTTTAATAAATACAACACACTAACGCTCAAAAGGTAAGCTTTTATCCTAACTGTTATTTGCTTTGCTACTACATATGCACCAAGGACACTGCTCGTATATTCTCAGGACTCGCTTTTTTAACGCACTTCATATATTTCTTTTCATCTCTTTTGATGATGTCTGGGTCCCTGGTTTCATGTTATTGAGATGTCATTTTCAAGGACACACATCATTTTGTTTTGTTTAGTTTGTCTCCTCCCAAAGTTTCTGGAGTTGATGAACTGGTTAGGTAGGTGGTTAGGTTAGGTAGGTACAGTATGGTGGGGAGATAGGTTGAGGGTTATATTTCTGTTTGTCACCAGACGCCACTCCTACCGACAAGCCTTCGAATTTACCAGCAACCTGCTTATGCCCAAATTAAGCACAGTGAATGTTGGGCACTAGTGTGGCAAATGAGCGCTCCATGTGAGCAAATAAAACTGGACAAAAGATTAAACCAGTCAGTTCCTGCAGTCCTGTTGTGTTCTTTGTCCCATTGCGTGGTACCATGGCATCTGTGTCCCAGCGACTCTTTCCCTGGAAGCAGGTGTAAGAGAGATGTGTGGATAGAGGTGTGGGTGATTGGAGAGGGTCAAAATCAACTCATTATTCAGATGTGGAAGGGTGCCAACAACAGTAATCTCAATCCACCTTAATGTAACCATTAGCGCTGGTGGCCCCAGCTCTGGCCCCTCTTTCTCTTCGCCCTCCTCCACCTCTTCCCCCACCACCCCTATCCAACTGCTCAACCTGGCCGGGTTCAGCTGCCTCGTCAAAGCGCAATCGCAGCGTGTTGCGTATCACTAAGCGCTCAACGATAAAAGAGGCACAGAACCAGGGCACGGCATACTCTGCTGTGATCAGACCCATAAAATTATATTTAAACTCAGAGTAGTCCCACGGACAGGCATTGAATTGCTGCAGAAGCAGACCCGTTCCAAACTCCCACAAGTAAGTCCACAGCGTGTAAATGATGCAGCGGAGCAGGACGTTGCAACGGTCCCGCAGACAAAGGTACATGCGCTCTACGATCAGGATGCACGTTCCGTATATGAAGAGTGCCCATACACTCGTTACACCTGGAAACTTCCAGTTACAGTTGACCACAAACTCCCAGGCTGCCGTGAACATGACTTCACAGAAGTATCCATGGATGGCATACAGGTACCACCGGGAGAGGGCTGTAAGTGGCTCAGGGGTTGCAGTGGTCACCATCTTCCTTACTTTATTTCAATGCGTGATGTTGTTGAGCTTAGGAAATAAAAAAAGAGTAGGTTACAAATCCACAGCATACACATTTACAAAAGTTATGTTAAAAACAGAATAGTACTGCTTTTAGTACTACACACAGTAATACTGCTTACTGTGTAGTACATAGTGCATACTATTTTTGAAAATTTCAAAGAGTAATTTGCAACATTGTTTTCACATGACCTTACATGAGCTTGTTGCATGTTTAAATTAGAAAGTGGCAACGAGTTTTAACCTTGTAAAATAAAATAATATGAAACAGTTCTCAATTTTTTTAGTTTAGTTATTTGTCTTAAGGTCATAACTTTATCTTGATTTATAATCCTTAGGTTATCCTTAAATTCATTCATAATGTGTAAATGGAAGAAAAAATTAAACAATGCATTGTAGGATACAGTATTCTGTGTGTCACAAGTATGTCACATGAACAAGGGTCACTTCAGGACATGAGACTCAAGAGTAAGAGAAAATTAATTGATTTCACATATGTGAACCAAAAAACATTTTCAATCATCTTACAGTGTAAACAGTGGTGGAAATGGTCAAGATTCACTGGTGGACTTTAGTTGAAACTGAAACTCTGCCCCTGTTGAAAATCACTTCCTGGACCCCCTGAGTCCCCCCCATTTCCAGCACTTGGTGTATATCCATGTACTCCACTCAAAACAAAGTATCATGTGTCAGAGGGCCTCTGTATGCCTTAAATCCTCAATTCTAAGACAATTAAAATGGCTGTTTTGATATTCATCTGATTTTGGAGAGGTTAAATTTAATTATTGGCGAGTATGATATCATTAGAGGCTATCAATTACAATTTGTTTACTTTCCTTTTTAGCAAATGTTTTTTCTTCACTACAGCTGTTTACAGTACACTACTTGTAGGGACAGTCAGCTGGGAACATATGAAGGTTAAGTGGCTTGCTCTAAAAGTGTCATGGGAACTCTAGTGGGTGAACGTCACAAAGTCTCTAGTGGGTAAATGTCAAAAATCTTACCCAAAATTCTGATTTTCATGCTGATTATTTTTTTCATTTATGCTGATTATTTTCAGTATTCTAATGATGTAATTGTTTTTTATGATTCAATGAGAAGACTATAAGAATAAATTATTTTACATTATGAAATTATTATGAGAAGTGGTGGTGGGGGTGTTCTTAAACATCATGAAAAATGTCACGACAAAAAATGTCTTTTAATAAAAAGGCTTTATTCATTAAATGAAATTTAATTTGTTTTGAAGATGTTAAAAATTCAGTACTTGCACACAAACACGCCCAGAGAACATTAACATTTAGTCATTCAGCTGACGCTTTTATCCAAAGCGACTTACACGACTTAGAGAAGGTTTGTTGGTGACAATATTAAAAAATGCTAATAATAACTAAAG
>JAZGTJ010009002.1:0-20065 GCA_036877575.1 Botia almorhae | reverse complement strand
ACAACCACACAGAACAGCCTAGCAACCATCTAAAACATCCCAACAACCACACAGAACAGCCTAGCAACCATCTAAAACATCCCAACAACCACACAGAACAGCCAAACAACCATCTAAAACACCCTACCAACCACCCAGAACAGCATAGCAACCACCTAGAACATCTAAGCACCCACCCAGAACAGCCGAGCAACCACCCAAAACAGCCTAGCAACCACCCAGAACAGTTCATCATGACTGCAGCAACAAGCACACTTAAGCAGCAGTTACATTTTCTTCAGGAAATGTACAAATCTAGTTATTGTGATGTCGCTGAGATGTGCAGAGGGCCACAAACATCTTGGCCGGACGTTTAGGAGAATTTTGGACACAATGATTAATTTAGGCGGCTAAAGCAGCACAGGGGATTCTGGGAAAATAAGTTTTAGTCCTGAGGGATCTTGCTTATCTGCTGTGTACTCGAGCCCAGAGAACTCCTCAAAGACCTTGACGATAGATACGAAACGACCCCTGGAGACATGTTTTCCTGTCAAACGCCCAAAACACATTCTTATTTGTGCGGCATGCTAAACACAGTGCGGTTATCTCTTGAAAAAAACACACACACACAAGCTGAAATGTTAGACTATGAAATACACACCAAAGCAACCACACCCTCCGGCCATTATAACATTTCTGCCGGTCAGTAACATTCACTCGTAGTGATGTGTAAGTGGGGCAGCTGCTATCACACGATCATTTGAAGCACAAAATTCTGGCAGGTCACACCCTCATCAAGTTACACACATAACCATAACCACACAATATCAAATGAAAAACACCTGCTAGCCTAAACCACAGACTCTGTCACACACAGTTTATACAACCGAATATTATTTATTTAAAATCATAAAACTCGTCTTGCTTATGAAAAATATTAAGAACCAAATTACACCAATTAATAAAACAATAAACAAAGCCATGCGACAAAAAAATGCGAGTTTCAGCATAATCAAGCCTGGGGTTTAGTTACGAGACACACAAAAACCAGCGTCATCCACTATAAAAAGCTTCTAACGCTAAACAAGCACGATAACGCAGTTGGATTATAATTGTAGTCAAGAACACACACTTCAATTAGAAAGTGAGGCGCGTTCACACGCTGGAGAGAGACGGAGGGGCGCCCGGGGGTGCACACGGTTTCCGCTGGGAGGGGAAAGAAAGGCTCAAGAGTAATGCCCTACTTCAGGGATAAAAGACAGGTTTACTGTATTCACCCGGCTGCTCATGTAAAATGGATTATACAGATCCATTAAGATATGTTTGAAAAGATAACGCACAGAATGTTTGGAAACATGGAGGAATAAACTGAACAATCGTCACCGAATGGAAGGTTGTTCAGAAAACAGCAGCCATAATAAAAGTCTATATTTAATCACAAACATTACTGCATTACCGTAAGTGAATGAGTGCTGGTTCAGAACCTCAAGCTATGAGATACTGAACAACAGACCCCAGCATCACATCCAGCTAATCCAGCGAAAGATCTAAGATCATTACACAAAACCCAGACCCTGAAGTTTAAACCCAATCTCTCAAAACATGTTAGATACTTAAAAAAACACACACAAGTGAAATCTCCAGCACCTCTAAATCATCCCTCAAGTAAAACTGAGGAGCTGGGTTGCTCTCCAGAGCTCCTGTCAGAAGGAAACCTATTTTATTTTATCTTTCAAGTTAAAACAGTTCATTGTACTATGAAAACATACTGTAACTTTCCCAAAGTTCCTCATGAGTCCAAAGAGGAACAAAGTTGTGAAGGCAACTTGTTTTGAACTTCTGCAGCTTTCTGATGTCAGATGATGTCACAGATGAGCTTGACCGTCCACATCTACAGGTCAGTTAGAACCTGCTCTGCCCAGCCACAGATATTCAAAAGATATTATCCAAAAACAAATGTTTAGCTTCTACTAAAAAGAACTAAAAAGACACAAAAAGTAGGTTTATAAGTGATGTTGTGGGAAGGAATGATAATATATTACAAATAATAAATATAATAATACATATATGATAACCCCTTTCATATTGGCTAATCTAGGATGGGCAGGTTGGGAACCTGGTTAGGCATTGGTTAATTGGTTAGGGTTTGGTTCAGTGTTGGGTAAAGCATAATAAGAGGGTTGATAAAGGATTTGGCCGTCTGGTTGGACAATATAATTGTGTAGGCGCTGACAAACCGAAACCTAATTATACAGATTACACCAGAGTAAAACTGCAGCGGTGAGAAACACTCGCTCCGGTTCCTCTGGGTGCCGAGTTTTACTTTCGATAAAACAATTCGTTTCAGTTTTTTCTCATTGCGACTCCTTCTATTTATCCATATCTGGGGCTTTTTGTCAGGATAAATAAATGGCATAACACTCAACTGGCAAGTGGAGAAGATGAGTTTGTCAGCCTTCATTTGGCTGCGCGTAACAGAGATTGTATAACATATGCAGAGCAGCCCACACGAGACATACAAGAGCAGAAAGAACAGGAAATTGCATCGGCTGTTCAATAGGCCAATGAGATTAGACAGAGAGAGACAGAATTACCATAGAAATGATGTTTCAAGCCCAAAACTGAAAGGAAAAAAACTAAAATTGTAGTTTTTACTTCGCCAGCTTGGAAATAAACGGTAAAAGAAAAGTGAATTCATTGATTTGACTCTATTAATGAAATGCACAGTTTATACACACCGCAGTACAGCGCTGCTGCTCAGATTTTCAGACACAGATTAGATTTTACACTATAGAAATGATTTACAGTAAGTCAAGAAATCCAGTGCGGCTGTATGATTGTATGTTCCTCTCGAAACTCATCCATGTTCTCCTGTCTTTAGAACAAAGCTTTTGCTTCAGCAATTTTTTTAAAAGTCAAAAAAAAATCTAAAAAAAAATCATTGATGTATTACAAGAATTGCAATTGCGAAATGATATTTTTGATTGCAGGATGTTACAACCACGCGCACATAAAATTCGGGGTATTAAAATAAATGCATTGTGCGTGTGTGTGCAGTATTGGTCTTTGCATGCGTCGATCTCTCCTGTTGGTTGGTTAGATCAGACAACAAGGGCGGGAAACAGACTTGCATGCATTGAACTCAATGTAAACCCTCTGCGCTTGAACGCAATATATCAGCAGCGCTGCCAATGTTATCTCCTGCGCCCGCGCCGTTTACGGCTACATGAGCAATTGTTGATACCGTAATGGAGATGTCACATTGCTTTATAATCCAATAATGGAGGAAGAGGCTTTGCAATGGGAAGCTGTTTGAATTGAGCTTATGTAGCAGAAATAAAGTGTGTGAGTGTGTGTGCAGGTCGCTGCGCTATCAGCAAACTGAACCCGCAGTTAATGCGTGGATGAGCAACACAAGCTGCACAATCGTCCGTCTCACAAGTTAACGTCTGAATGTCTTTCTGTCTTTCCTCACGTGAGTCACGGGTTACTCCCCTACTCACAGCCATCAACCAGAGGAACGCGCTGCGATCGCAATATAAGCTGCAAATGGTCATTTCTGTGCCAGCCGGGGGATTTCCTGTCACCACGTGCTGCTCACTGCAGCTGTTAGCGACGCAGGACATGTTTGTAATAGAAAACTACTTGCTGGATATTCTGTTTTAAGCGAAACAGTGAGAATTATGTACTACTAAATGTTTCAAACAGCACTATGATGCACCGTTGTCCTAACATGACCTCATTAGGTTGCATGTAAGTTGCGACCTCAGAAATAATTGTTTTGCCGATTTTGTGCAAAAAAGGTTCAAAGTTAAAAAAAACGGAGGTGATACAAATAGTTTAAAAACAGGACAGAATGGCAATAAAGTTGCAAGCATGCAGGTAGTCTGTTAATACAGAATACAGTGTGCAGTATGCATACTCCACACAGCAGAGACAGTGTGAGCAGCTCAGGAAAGCATCTGTTTTGGACAGCAGTGGTGAGAAGATTTTTTATATTCCTAAAAGTCTGTTAACATGCGCCAGATTCCTGCAAAAGGGAATGCAACAAGAGTCAGGCCCTTTATTTTCTCTCTCATTTTTGTCTCCTGGCTCGCGTGTCAGAAGCACTTGGCTAGCAGCGCATGCGATCGCGACGCCGTAATTGACAAATTGTGATGGGCAGTGGAGTGACGCGCTCCCACGACACCGAGCGCGAGCTGGCAGAGAGACAGAGAGAGCATCTCACCACTGTGACAAGTGTGTGACAGACTGCAGACTGAAACGTGCTGCGATGCAGACGAGCTTCGGCCTGATGACCTTCTGCCCGCGTCTCCTCAACATTTACACGCAGCATTTTTTCACACAATATATGGAACTTCAGGTGAAGCTTTTTCAGAGATAAATGCAGACGCCGCAATCACTGATAAGAGCTGCGCAGCTGCAGAGTCTGCAGAATCATTTTTCTCCTGGAAGGAGCTGTTGTTCTCAAGGTGACTTTCACGAGTGTTCACCTCAGTGCAGCACTGGAAGAGATTTAGTTTCTCATTTCCAGCGGGATCAACACGTTTAATTTTCCTGTTGGGAGAAATGCGGAGGAGAAGAGCAGTTCAACAGAGAAAGAGACAGAGAGAGAGACACAGAGAGAGAGAGAATCACAGAGAGAGAAAGAGAGCTGGGGCGACTCTCTTTGACAGTTCTTCTATCAAAACTTGTCACTTCTACTTTAACTCTTTAATGGCTCAAAAACAACCGCCTGAAATCTGCTCACAGGAAAAGCACAGAAACTAATAACTGCCTAATTCTTATATGCCAATAATATACGTAAATGCATAATAAATCTGATAAATAAATTTAATAAATAACTTTCTCCAGTTTTATTCTATTACTGTACAGCAGCAAGAAAAAAAATTCTGAGAAAAAAATTATACAAAAAAAACTAAAAATACAACATCAATTTTCAAGTATTTTCTCGACTTTGTCTTTGTTGACTGTGATTACACTGCACGGGCCATTTGTGTCATTTGATTAACCAAGTATCAGAAAGCCAAGCCCATGTGAAAGGTTTCTGAGAGGTTCCCTCATGAGCAGTGAGAGATCCAGGAGAGCAGAGCGTGAAAATCAGACGTGCGAAGAGAAGAGAACATGATTCAGAATCCAGAGAGAAGAAACGGAGCACAAGAGCCAGAACATGCAGGAGAGAGAAATAAACAGAAGGATGTTAGCAAAGACTCATAAAAGCCTCTAAAGCCGATGGGATCGCTTTGATCAGTCAGTCACATCGCTTGAAATCTATAGTTGAAACTATAAAAATACAGCGTAACAACACACTCAAGCTCTGATTGTTTATGAACCTGCAACAGTGTAAAGCAGCTTGACTCTTTGTTTGACTGCAGACAGAGTGCAAACACAGTCGATAATGAAGTCACATAAAAAGAGACAAAAAAACAGCAAAAACAGAAAATCAGACTAATTTATGACCAGTTTTAGATTAGACAATTAGATTTTAGTTTTAGCATTAGACAATTAGAAAACTAGAAACAAACTCTACAAATGCTTGAATGATCCGTTCAGTTTGAGAGACACATTTGTATAATTACACATCTGTATTACATACACATCTGACAAGAGAAGCAGAAAATATCTGGATTCTCTTTTGGCCCTGAACTCACACTGATGCTCTCATATCTATAATTCATTTCATATGTGTGACAAAGATGACTTCAGACACATGCTAAATTATTCAACACCTTAAATAAACAGAAGAACGGTTAGAAAATATGGAAAAACTGTCATTTGTGACTTGAGGTTTGATCTGTCCTTTACCATGTTTGTCTTACACAAAACCCTTCATGAGCGAGTCTGCAGAAAAGTGATTCAAACGCCATTATTCTTCCAAAGCAAGTTTTTTTTGTTCTCTTAAACTGTCTTAATCTTAATTTTAGTTTTATAATTATACGTTTTTATTTAAACTTTTTTCTTAACGTTAAGATTTATTTAATCGTTTTGAAATGATTCAAAATGATTGATCTAATGCTTAGATGGTTCTAATGATCTCGTGTATGGTTTTGATAACAGAAAGGTTTATAATAATCTATCACATTTATTAATAATCTGGCAGTAATAATCTGGCAGTAATCTGAAAATGATCAGATATCGATGTCTTCTTGTGCCTGTCACTGTTCAGTTCCTCACAGCCTCATTTTCATCCAGGTGAGAATAAATCCAGTATGTCATCAAGCATGACTGGATTCGGTTTGTGTGTTTACATCATAGCAGTGACGTGCTGTGATTGGCACTCAGAGGAGAGTGTCATCAACAGAGAGCAGCGCAGTCACTGCAGGTATGAGTCGAATGTCTGCAATGCTGAGGTCACGCAAGGGGTCAGGGGTCACGCTCCCCCACCATGTGGACAAATGACACATGGACAAATGCCAAATCTAAGTGTGGGTAAAGAATTACTGTATTTATATAATATGATATTTCAAGAAACTACTTTAGTACACGTCTAAAAAACTGAAATATCATTTGGTAATTATCATAAAAAAATGAAATAACATTTTTCTGTGAGATACTATCAGCCAGAGCACAAGAATATATGTTAATGACCCGACAAATGAATTTAATGAAATGGTAATTTATGTAAATGCAATTTGCCATTCTACTCTTCATTGCTCTGAGCATCTCTCAGCCGATTGGCTGATGAGTCATGTGATGGGCTAATGGGCGGTTAGCGCACAGGCTAATGGAAAAGCGATTAGCGTGGCGTGGGAACATCACGCAGTGGCTCTGCGTGTCACTAGCGCTGCTCTATTCACAACAGTCGTTGCAAATAAGAGTCATTGCACCTGTTTAATTACTGTGATAATTGTGTGTCGTTTGCTCGTGGCCCTGGGGCCCCGCGCCGTGTTGCTAATGTACCCAGTGCTTTGACAAACCTTTAATAACGCTAATGTTTCTCTCTGCCATCAGGCGGGAAACACCGCAGCTCCTGCAGGTGCGATGCAGCGCGCTTCGCACCGTGCAGCAAGACGAATCGTGTAAACAACAACAAACGCAAGTGTTTATTTAGTGCGATGAATTTAGTTTTAACCTCCTCGTGAGTCCAATAGTGAGCAATGCTCTCATAACAGAATCTCCATCAGCACAGATGAGCTGCAGATGCACCATTGAGCCCAACGAGCTGGAAACACAGCTACAGCGTGAGACAGGCACTTAATGTGAGCATGTGCACTGGTACATGTGTTTTACGAGGACATAAATGTGTATAATGATGTAAACATGGTTTACGAGGACACTTCCTGTGTCCTCATAAACCGAATGGCTAGAAAACAATACTAAATTATGTTTTTAATGAAATAATGGCAAATGTTTTCTGTGAGGGTTCTGTTTAGGGGTGTGTTGGGGAAAGAGGATCGACAGTTTGATTAGCTCAGTATAAAAATCATTACGTCTAGAGAGTTCCTGTAAACCACATATACAAGTGTGTGTGTGTGTGTGTACATATTATGTACCTACATTTACATGGACACACACACACACACACACATTAGATATTTCATTAGAAAAGAGTCACGTGAATGGGACTTATAGACCAGCGCAGCCCTGCGCAGACCCCGGCAGTATGCTTTCCTGCGCAGTGTGCAGTATGTTGAGGTTTTGCTGGTGATATCTGCTCACCTGCACACTTGGTTCTGGCTCTGAGGGGTGGTCCTGGTGCTCCGGTTCCGCCCTCATTGGGACGGGTCAGGAGGACACTTATCTCGTACTCTGTGTCAGGGTCCAGGTGGCCAATCTTATAGTTGGGTTTGTCCACCGGCTGGACGTCAATTAGGCTGCCGGACAGCGTGCGGTACTCCACCTCTTTCTCAATGATGGGCCCGTCGCCGTTGATGGAGTTGGCGTTGAGTTGGATCCACAGGTAGGTGGCGCCCACAGCAGTCAGCTGGGGCGGGGCGATGGGGATCGGAGGCTCTGAGGGAGTAAATAACGAGGAACTGGATGAGCGACTTCAACGAATCAATGTTTTAAAAGCAGCAATCACAGTGTGACTGTAATATAATATTTCCTCACGTTCTCAACCGCAGTAAAACAGCAGCAGATTGTTGGGAATGTTTCTGTGAAATGGTTTATTTGTTAGTGTGATATGCTTGTATAGTGTCACACAAACTGAAGGATACTCGTGCTAATCAAAGGTCTTGTAATGTGTTTAATGAAACTGTGAGATAAGAGAGAATCTGCAGGCGCGTCGCGGATCAACACAGAGTTGCTTAAGCAATTAAACGTACAAAACCCACAACAGCCAATCCGAGCGTAATCTTCTGATGGGGGTGGAGACGTTCCTCTGAGGGAACGAGTTAAACCAATTAATTTCCTGACCTTCATTGTTTTACATTTGAGCCCAATTTCATTAGTCACCTCCCCTACGGTCCTGCTCCATTTCACCTGTGACCCATTTTAGAACAGCCCAGAACCACACACAGACGCACGCACACACACACACACAAACTTCACACACACACGCACACACACAAACTACACTCACACACACAAACTACACGCACACGCACAAACTACACACACACACACACGCACAGATGTGCACACGCACACACACAGGTACGCGCACACACACACACACACACAAACACATACACAGACAAACTATACACACAGACAAAAACACATGCATATACACACAGACACACACATGCAAAAACCCACACGCATTACACACACATGCAAACACACACATCAAAGAAACAGGCATCAGAAGATGAGAATCTATTAAGCAATAAAAGTCATTATACTGAAAACATCGAGAGTGGTGACTGATGTGTCTTCATTAAAGAGATTCAGTTTGATCGTGTTTTTGCAGTTTTACATCTTGTTTCATAATTAGTTGAATCTCAAATGTGTGTAATCATTTTCTCTGCTTCTTCCTGCATGAAAATTGTCTTCCAGAAGTACAAATCTCATTAATTTTCTCCATTTTTTTAATGAGAAAACTGAGAACAGGGCAGTCTGTTTACATGTATAATGTATTTCCATGCGCAATGAGATACTGCATTACCCAGAATCCTATGCACCAATCAGAACGTTCTGAAATCTCTATGGATGAATTGAATGTAAAATACTGCACACTCAAGACAGCTGTTGAACATTTCATCTACATGTTGATATACACAGATCCTCTCATCCAAATGTCTTCAGCATATAAGAGTCAAATCATAGCCAGTGTTTTCTATAGATTGAGGGCTCATCGAGCGGGTCTGTGGTGTACAGGATCCACACAACACCATATTGACTTGAAACTGGAGACTGGCACTTACAGCTGTAGTAATGGGCCATCCATCACACTGACAGCTCTGTGCAGGTGTGACCAAAGACATGCTCCACTACACCCATGCCAACAACAACAGTGTCTCTATCTGACTGCCTGCTGATGTGTTGAGCCCGACAGAAGGTTAAGAACCATTTCGTAGAGAAAAATCATGAAAATCAATGTCTCTTTGTAAATATAATATTTTAACAGCTGAACAATTAAAGGTCAGGTAAGCAATTTCAAAGAGGCTAGCAATAGCAAGCTAGCTTGGAAAGCATAAGATCCCGCCCTCCCTTCAGAGTGTTCTCCAAAGCCACGCCTCCTCCAACACATGAACACACTGATGATGGACAGACAAGTAGGATATCCTATCATTGCACTTGGACCGAATGCAATCATTGGATGAATGTTTTATGGCCCTACACCTTTCACAGAAGATTGATTTATATATATTTATACCACTGTCAGGATACAACAGTATTTTTCTGGTCTGAGAAAACATCTAACCCGGGTACGAACCCTTAGCAGGAAACTCTCTCTCTTCGCTCTGCAGTATCAGATTTTAAACGACTCCCACATACGTTCTACTCTCTCTCTCTCTGTTGTGCACACGCTCCCTGTGGCCCGACCCAACCCAACATCTCAATTTCACTCCAGCGGACACACACAACGGGGGTTAAGCTGACAGTCAGAGGCCAGCCGCAGGAGAAAAGCGCATTACATGCAGAATATGCATCTGCGTGTAGACTGAACCCTCACACTTCAAATAATAAAGACTTAAAATACAAATACAAGTAAATTCACTACATGTACAGCACAATTACTTCCTGGTTTTTGATAAGCCAGCTCAAGCATTTCCAGTGAAAGTGAAACTGCTGGTCGAACTGAATTTCACTGATGAGAAACACTGACTAACCCAACTAAGAATTTCAGGTTGTAGGAACGTTTCTCTAATGTTTCCGTTAAGAAATATTAGAATTTTTAGAAGTGGCTCGGTTATAAGAACGTTATTTAAACATTCTTTAAATCTGTTTTTAAAATGTTCCACTAACAAATAAGAATAACATATTTGATATATGATATATAATGTTAAAAAAACATTCTACTAATGTTACTGCAAGAACATTTATAAATGTTTCTGGTGCAAAAAAAGGTTCACATAGAAAATGAATAATGTCATAACGTTCATAAAACAACTAAATTGTCACATTAAGCACAATGTACAGCAGCCGAATGATAAACAGAGCCTGTGACCTCAGTGTAAGTACAGTAACCCTTTGCCCTCCTGAGGTCAGAGGTCAGGAGGTGTCAGCGCTCAGCTGTTACAGTGACACTGACCCCAGGCATGTGTGTGTGTCACCTGTGTGTGTGTGTGTGTGTGTGTTAAAGAGTGCGTACTGCTGTAATGAGAGTGGAAACATCACAGCTGTGTGTGTGTGTGTGTGTGTGTGTGTGTGTTTGTTTGCACCTGCCGCACACGCACCCAGTGGGTTGTTATAATTAGAAGCCACACCAAAAAAACAAACATACAGACACACAAGATACACTCTGGACAACACACATGCTGTTTGCTGATACAGGACGATCAGATGTTTGTCTGATTCCGGTCTGATGCCTTTACATACTCTGTTATCTGGAAATCCATTTGTTGTTTATGTTTTGGGACTTTCTGGAGGTTTCATGGCCAAACGGAGGGAACTGAAGCTAATTTGATGAGACTATAACCTGAAAACATCAGAGATGGACCTGCCGGCCCTGAATCATGTGACCACGGGCGCATTTCCTCCCCTGAATGTCAAGAAGGACATGAGTTACTCTCAGATCTGTTTCTCTTCTTTGTGCCTCACACACACACCCATCATCTCACCATTTGCCCTCCACTGGCAGGTGTGGCATAAAGTACATTCCGTGTGTGTGTGTGTGTGTGTGTGTGTGTGATGTATCTGATGTGTCATTGTAAACGAGTGTTCAGCTGTAAATCTTCCCCAGGTTTTTACACTCACGCCCATTTTTCATGTGAAATTTCACATCATCATTTGTTACAGCTGGAGGTTTCTGCTCTCATTCATCATTCCTGCAGTGACTCTCACACTTATTAGCTCAAATTGGCTCAACAAATCGTGTTACTTTACATGTTTGCCTCTAGATTAAATATTACCCTATTCAGCTGTGTAAAACACGCTGTGTTTGAGAGACTCCAGCGTGTTTTAAGGGTGTATGCATGAGTGTTTGCTGCATTGGTGCTGAGAGCCGGCCAAGAGCATCAACGGGTGTCACAACGCTCTGTTTCCTGCAGGAGAGAGATGCCTGCAGGTTAACAAGACTGACCTGCGCTCCCGCGATGCTACAATGAGGACCATAAATCATCTACAGCATGTTTCCTTTCTGTTGCCCCAACACACACATACATTACAGCTCCTGAGTCACACACACACACACACACACACACTACAGCTCCCGAGTCTCACACGCACTCACACAAAGCTCCTGAGCCTCACAAACATACACACAGACAAAGAGACACAAAGAAGCACAGACACACTCAAACCCCCCACCGAGACATATACACACAGAGACATACACACATACACAAAAACAGACACGTACACACTCACACAGACACACTGTTAACTGACAGCATGTCACAGGATGGGTTGAACAGAACTCATTCTGCACAGTGCGACTGTCATCGTGTCGTTTGATGCTCAACTGATATTTCTCTGGACTCACGTTTGACCACCAGCGCGCTGTAACTGGACACGCCCACTCCTCTGTCAGAGCGCACGATACAGCGGTACCGCCCAGAGTCACCCTTCGTGGTGTTGACAATGTCGAAGGTGGCAGCATAGCGTCTGGAGTTCATAGGTTTGGTGTCCTTCAAACCAGCTTCACGTCCTCCAATACCCTGAAGATTCAGAAACATCGGAACATACACAGTTACCTCAACATCAGCAGCTGTCTCAGTCACAGAGCACAAAACTGTCCTCATACTGCAGACATGATACAGAACATATTCACACAAATATACGAATAATGTTGTATTTGATGTTTTTTTGTATTTGTATTTGAATATTGTTGTATTATTTCACGGAACATTAAAGCAAAATATTTAAAGTATTTTGTATAAATATTTAAAATATATTACTTTATATATTATACTTTAAATATTCAAAATTTAGTTTATTAAATGTGTGTGTGTTCTGATGTTCACTACATTATGGGGACCAAATGTCCCCACAAGTATAGTAATACCAGTAAGTTTCGCCATGTTCGTCCATGTTTGACCGTCTCCATGAGGAAACAAGCTTTTAAATAATACAGAATGATCTTTATGAAAATCTAAAATAAAGTTTTCTGTGAGGTTAGGTTTAGGGGTAGAGTTAGTGTAGGGGGACAGTTTGTACAGTCACACACGCACACACAGTATGTTCTGCTACAGCAGGGGTGTGAGGTATCACCTGTAACCAGAGTTTGTAGTTCACGTGATCTTTTGGTTGTCCGTTGATGGTGCACTGAAAGACGGCCGTCTGCCGGGCGTTCACCTCCACTCCCTTGATGTGCAGGAAGTGAGGCGTATTCACTGACAAACACACAGATACACCGTCTCACTTCACCATGTTAATCACTGTCATGGACATTTTTAATATTTACCCTGTGTAAGAACATTAACTCTTTATCATCACGGGTCACTTCACAATTAAACAATTCATTCCTGCATTGAACAAAGTTACTTCAAAAATACCACAGATTCTTACTTTAGTTAATCAATGAAAATGGTTTAATGATTAAAACACATGATGGTCTCCTGAAGTCTTTCACCCTCTCTGTTCATCTGCAGAGATTCAATCTGAAAATGGCTCCACACGCGCCGAGCGCAACACAATCAGGAAATTACAGGAGCACATCAGGTCAGATCAGCCGGAGCAACATTTTCCTGTTAACTTTAGCTTAAGTTCAAGGAGAACGTTTCCCAGACGCAGCACTTAGACAGCGAGGAAAGGTCATGCAGACCAACTGAAGTTACGAGAGACACCACACGCATAATTCAGAATGAAGGATCTCTCTGCTGGCCATCAGAACTGAGAGACACAACAGAGTTCTGAACAGAGTTCTGTTTGAGCTATATTTATTTTAAATAGCTCTGACAAAAACTTGATTTGGAGATACTAACTCACCCGATAGAAGTTAAAACTACACAGCTAAATGTGTTTGAAATAGATGACAAAACAGCTATTTGACTACTAGTGAGCGTTAACTAATCCTGTACACTAGTTGACATTGCCGAAACAGTCACAGAAAGCCGAAAAAAAGAACACAATAATGTACTCTAGCCAATTTTGCAAAAGAAATCCAGAAATGTCTATTAAAACAATAAACAGTGTTAATTTCAGTGTCATATAAACAAAAACAAACCACACGACATGCAGTACGTTCAACAGGCCTCAAACAAACACACTAATGCATTGTGATTGGCCAGCACATTCTGAGTAAGATTTAAAGTCCGGCGTGTCTCCTGCAGGTTTCTGAGATCCTGTTATTTAATCTGCTTTCAAAGTAGAAAACGAGCAGAACGTCCGTCTGTGGTCAATTCTGCTGTTCAATGTGTCTTCCGCAGATAGTGACGGTTTGACACAGTTTAAGCCCTGCGGGGAGCAACAGCCCGCGTGTTAACACGCTGCTGCGCTTGTTTACGTGAGACTTACTGCACTGATGCCCCTGTCGTGAGATTCCTTTGATGGCCATCAGACCACGTTCTCCTGACGTCACCACTTCAAACACCATCTGGAGAAAAAGAGAGACAGAGAGAATGCGTCAGGTACAGACATCAAATCAATTAGTTTTTCAACTCGCTCTCAGCAGAGGTCAGAGGAGATCAGAGTTTAACCTTTACAAACAGTCTTTATGTTTTTAGCAGCATGTAGAACAGATACATCAATTTTAAATGGTTATTTCATCATTCACAGATTCCAGTTCTGATCCTGGATGTCCACCGACGTCCAAGATCTGGACTAAAGTCTTAATTCATTTCTGCCCACACACTTCTGTAGGTTTACCACAGTCTCTGAGTGTGTGTGTGTGTGTGTGTGTGTGTGTGTGTGCTGCTTGCTCTCATTTTCTAGACTGATTCCAAAGGTGTTTGTAAACAGGAACCAACATCTTCAGGTTCCTGGTGTCCCGTCGAGAGCTCACGTCACACAATCTCACAGTGATGATGATCTCTCTGCTGCGCTGTGTGACTTCATAAGATCTTGTGTCTGCTCCAGCACAGAGATTAAAGCTGATCTAGAGATGGTTCGGTGGTTTACAGAGTTAACAGCGCAGATTATCTTCAACGCTTGCTGAACATGAAACAGAAGAGACGACAGCAGCTGTGTGGGTGTGGAAATCTCTTTCTGGTTTGAAAGTTTACCGGTAAACATGTTTTCTTCACACACATCTGTCTTGACAGGAATTTCTGTGATTGCAAATATTGTAATTTGACAATACTCGTCATTTAACATTACTGCTGATATTAAAGCTGCAATGCATAACTTTCACCTCTCTAGCGCCATCTCTGTTTAAAACATAAAACTGCAGCTTACTTTACATACCTTTCATTACGTACGTCAAATAAAGCCAAACTGACATTTCCCAAGAAATCTGTCCTAGCAGCTAAAATTATAATGCAACTGCTTTTTGGATGTTTTTAACCCGATAAAGTTATGGATTGCAGCTTTAATAGTAATTAAGTTGGAAAAACTTTTTACAAAAACGAATCCTGTCTAAAAAGTGTTTGTTTCAGACACTTGAGTCTGAACTCTTTTGTGTTAAACACAATGTCTAACCAACTTGTTCTCAGAGTAATTTTCCAGAAACTGAAGCTACATCTATTTGTGAATCAACTATTTTCAGAGACATTAAACACACCGTGTTTCGCAGTAACAAAGCGGAGGTCAGAGTTCATGTTATTATGAATCACACACGGAAAACTCTTTCTCCAGCCCACCGCGTACATCAGATCGTCTGAACGTCTCCTCTCGCCTGTGATTGTGTTCCAGGTGCACAAAAAATATCCATGGTAAAATGTCACAAAGGATGAGGCCCTGAGAATTACCATATTCAAATTACACGCTATTATCAACTTAAAACGAAGTGACCAGAAAAAAACCAAAGCAATTAGCGACGGCTGCATTCCCTCATTGTGAACTACAAGAAAAGCTCAACAGGAGACAAGAAAAGACAAAAACACAAACCCTGTAATTACAAAATAAGAGACAGGCGTAATTTCTGTGTACCAGGTGGTTTCATCTTGGCAAACTCTTAAGATACAGTACAATTACGCAAACCTGCAATTAGTCTAGCAATGCTATTTAGCTACAGCACTGAAGATTAGCAACTGCATTGTTAATCTCTGCGAGTACTATAAAGTCACCATCGCATTTTTCAGCAATTATGCTGCCCGCTAGTTCAGGGATGTGAGGATGAAGTTAGCGAGACGTGTCTCTCAACAGATGGCGGGGTTTTCTCTGAGGACCTCTGGATGTTTCTGTCATTTTTTGTCCGGCGATCAATTGTCTCTCGCGGGAAAGCCGCGCATTTGATGAGCGTGTGGGAGCATTGGGGTTTTTTGTTAGCGCGAGTCGAGTTCACATGAAAGACGTCACGTTTCCTGGGAAGTTTTTGTCATGTGTTGCAGTTAAGAAACTGAACTAACATGCAAAGGTGAAAAAACGGATAAGAGAACAACATAAAGAAAACTCAAGTGTGTAACCACATGACAGCTCAATGGAACCCAATCATCTCATATCTTTAAGTTTAAGAAGAGATCTTAATAACTGTTCTCAAGACACCAAACATTTCTTTTAAAAGTCTTAATGTAAACTCATAAAACGCTCCATAAATCCAAATGTTTAATTTTAATACATTTTTCTTTAAATATATGTATAAAATTCTGGCCGAAGGTCATGAGTCTTAAAAGCTATCTCTCTCATCCTTACACTCTCGGTTCTGCCCCATTCATTTCCAAACACAACTCTTGCTTGTAACCTTTGTTTCGTGGTACGTTGACTCTTAATGTCCATCACAGATGGACCCTCATTTCTGCACCTCATTCCAGACCCTCATTTCTGCACAATGAGTTCTCAGCTGCTGAACCTCACACATCAGGTGCTGGAGAAACTAGATCAGTACAAACCAAAATCATTTCCGATGCCAGTGGGAGGTCATTTAAAAAAATAAATAACTGAACTTCATCTTTTAATAAAGCTGGAGACCCACTAAGATCATGAGGAGGCTGTTTCCACCTGACAGGCGTCAAGTCGTCTAACACAAGCTGCTTTGTTGGTTTGGGTCGTTAGCAAAGGGAAATGGAATTAATTAGCGAGACGTTCTGCAGAGTTTGATGACAACAGAACCTGCAGGAAACTCAACACAGACATTACAACCAAACAGAGCAGCATTCAAGTTCAGAGTTTTGTAACGTTTTTCAATGATTATTACTAATATTTGACAGAGGTGGCCGATTTAATGCTAATATATATGTTATATAAGCTAAAATACTTTAATTTACAGCAACTGAGCATAGTTAAGGATATATATGAAGATATGATCATTACAAATCTATTTTTCCTTCACCAGAATATGTCATTTATAGCTGACTCTGTCACCTTTGCCTCTCTGTCGCCATCTCTGTTCGAAACACAAAACTGCAGCTTAATTTATATACTTTTCTTTGTTCAAGTCGAATAAAGCTGCAAAATTGAACTCCAACCCTAATGAATCACAGCTAATTAAGATCTCTGAGACTGACACAAACATCCAGTCAGGTGTCCTGGATTGAAGGAACATGAACTGGAGAACTCTGATGTGGAATGACAGACAGAACGAAGGACGTTCTGCATGTGCGTCTGATCACAGATCAGCACAGATGTTCTCCTGAAGTTCTGCTCTCACCTGGTAGAAATTGGGCCAAAAGGTGCTGATGGCGAGTTCCACCTCCTGCCACTTCTGCAGAGCGGGTCCGGACGAGTTCCACACTGGGATGCCCAGCGGACTGTTGTTCTCTTTAATGTAGATGTAGAGCTGTCCTGGACTGGAACCTTCTCGACTGACTTCATAATACTGGAAGATGACGCAGTGGGTGTCGTTCTCCTTGAACTGAGGGACGTAGAGTTGAGCTTTCTGTCCTGAAAACCTTCCTGATGTGTTGACCATCATAAACGCTGAACCTGAGGAGATGAGAGAGAGATGAGGTCACTTACAGGGTCAAACTATAGAGGTGGAACTCTCTGAAATTATATGTTCCAACAAAAAAATAAAGTTTTTTAAAGAATAAGTTAGAATATTCTGCCATGGTTTACTCACCCGCATGCTATTTCAAACCTGTATGACATTTCTTTGCTTTTGAGAAACACAAAAGGAGATATTTTAAAGTACGTTGGTGACAAAACAACAGTGTCATCCATTGTATGGACACAAAACCACTGAGACATTTCTCAAAATATCTTCTCTTGTGTTGCACAGAGGAAAAAGTCATACAGGTTTGGAAAGACATGAGGGTGAGGAACTGATGGAAATTATGGAACTATCCGTTTAACACCAATAGACAAAATGGGACAACATTTTAACACAATATATAGATCACTCAAGTACAACACCTCATAACAATTCAGCTTCATCTTAAAAAGTGTGTGTGTTCATTGGAGGCTTGTGTACAGGAAGTGACCTTAGCAAATGTTTAATCAGGAAGAGGAACATGATGTCTGACCTCTCGCATTGTTCCACTGCCCTCAGAACAAGGTCTTTACACACATCACTTCCTCTCAGACAGAAAGCTGTGAATTTAGGACAATATCTGGATTTGACTTAAAATGTTATCGAATGGTTTACAGTTGTAGGGTTGGGAGAGTTCTTTAGCGCGCACTGAAAAAGCTTTAACTCCCCGCGCACCATGAGCTCTCAAAAGCCTCCATGTGTGAAGAGTTTGCCTGACGAACGCGACTGTGGAAAAACACATGAAAAACAGTTCGAGACAGGAAGTGTGCTTCTAAAACGGTTGATGAGTAACTTCTACATAACGTTTACAGCAGCTCTCGTCGGAAACCAACTGTTGACTCTGGGCCTGTGTGTTTACACTTCCATGAAAGAGACGTTCAGAGCAAATTCAAACATCATTTAACTTGTGAGGACAGTGTGTGTGTGTGTGTGTGGAATGTTCTGGACCTCCACTTCCTTTAGAAAAGACAACACACACACAAATATTTATAAATATCATGAAACCGTCAGATATTATAGTTTACAATTAAGCACTTGGCAGATCCTTTAATCCAAAGTGACTTACAGTGCCCTCAGGTTATAGATTTGATCAGTATGTGTTCTGTGGAACCGGACATCCTGTGTGCTGCTAACACAATGCATAATGCCTTTGCATAACTACATTTTAATAAATATTCATAGCTCAACGTATGTTAATATTTATGTCAAATTTGTTTGTAAAACGTTATTCTGTCTCCTGCAAAGGCCAAACACGGCGTTCTGCTGTCTGTCACGTGCTTTGATTTGTACATCGTGAAAGCAGATCTGAAATCAAGGCTGATAGTGAGAGCAGATGAACAGATGATAGACAGACGCCAGCAGATACAGATGGAGCTCCATATGCCAAACTTACTGATACACTCAGAGCCTGACTGAAAGTGCTCATGACAACACACACATCAGCTCTGCATAACCCCACATCTGTGTGTGTGTGTGTGCCATGCCCAGAACACATAAATAGTTCTCTATACTGAGTACTGTACTACACACTATATATACTCTGTATACTATTAAAAATAATAACAATAATAAAGCAAGATCATCATGCACTAAAATATGTCATGTTTAAACAGTGTATTACTATACTATACTACATACAGTGCATGTACTATACTACATTACACTACACTTTACCATATACTATACTATACTGTCTACTATAGTATACTATACTATACTATACTATACTGTCTGCTATACTGTACTATATTATATTGCTCATTTAGAATATTTCAAAACCATTCATGTAAAAAACAATAGTAGAATTAGTAGTAAAGTAGATTTATTGTATAAATTCTCATCATCAGTCTAAGCCCACCAGACTGCATCCCCTGTTTCCAGACCCTATCAGTCAATACCTGCTGCTCCCCTGCCTGGACCGACTGTATATATAATTACATAAGCAGAAACACACATTGTGTGATCAGAGAAACATCTTGTATCGTGTTCAGTCTTGTCTTCAGCAGTTCCCGTGTGTTTAGTCGGCACTGCAGGTTTAGGTGTCAAATTCCCTCTCGCTCGGCTGTTCGGCTGTGTTGATGTTTCATCGCCCGAGGAGAGAAATCTCATCAGTTATAATCACACCAATATTATTGTCTGAAGATCTGAGAAAAACTCACACCCCGAGGCCTCGTGCTGGAGAAACAGATATGATGAAGCTGCTTGTTGTGTCATGGACAACTTTTAAGGAAAATTTCATGCAAACAATAAAATTCATTCCGTCATAGAAATCTGTAAATGTGTGCGGCATAACACAAAAGACACGGTTACATTCATCATACAGCAAATGTGAAGTTATTAGCTGACAGTTTTGCTCTTGTTTTGCTGCTGTTGTGGTATGAAAAGAGCAGTTGATTTTTTCAAGCATTGCTTTCATATTCTACAGAAACAATGACACGAGGAGAGGAAATGAAGACACACTCTTCATGTTCTGTGATCTGTTCCTTCAGGAATGGGCTCATAAGAGCAGGATAAGGTGGGTGATGACAG